>CANYCX010854854.1:0-28029 GCA_948193385.1 Breynia disticha f. nivosa
GAAACCGTTCTACAAACCGTTCGTCAGTTCTGTGAAGCATTCCATCCCGAACGGTTTGGTAAACGGTTTAGGTAACCGTTTGCCATCCCGTTTGGCATCTTTCAATGTGTATTCTTTGACGATTTTCCGCTTCGATTTCAGTACAATTTCGCACTTGTATGTCCTAAGTCCTGAATACACAAAAGAACAATAATTGAGCCAAAATAACACGCTATTAAACCAAAAGTATGATAAATGTCCTATAATAAAATACGAAATATAAGTACAAATTGACATTTATCAATGAGCCAATAATGTTTTATTGAATTCAACATTCCATTCATGAGAGGCATGTTTCAAGCCATAGAGGGACTTAATCAGCTTGTAAACCTACCCTGACTGCACCTTAGCATAACCTGGTGGCATTTTCATATCAATTGTCTCATGTAAATAGCCATGCAGAAAAGCATTATTAACATCCAATTGATGTAACCCAAACATTAACAGTAGCAACATGAATCAAAATGCAAATGGTTTGCCGTATGGCAACAAGAGAAAAACTCTCAACATAGTCAATGCCATCAACCTAGGCTTGCTAAACGGGCCGAAACTGCCGGTTCTGGGCCCGAACCGACGGTTCACGGTTCGGGCCCGAACCGTAACCGGCCCGTTTAGCTGACGGTTCAGCACGGTTCCGGGCTGGGTCGGAACCGCCAGTTCGGCCGATCCTTTTTTTTTAATTTTCGTTTATTTTTGTAAGGAAAAAATAAAAAAAATAAAAAAATATATATAACCGTTGGAACCGGCGGTTGAACCGGCAGTTCACGGTTCACCTAAGAGGTGAACCGTAACCGGCCCACCCAGGGACCAGTTTTACCCGATTTCGGGCCGGGCCGGTCCTGGCCCGTGAACCGGCGGGTCCGGCCCGCCGGTTACGGGCCCAATTTTACAAGTCTACATCAACATGCATGACACCTTGGGCCACTAACCGAGATTTATACTTGCTGATCGTCTCATCTAGGTTGTACTTGATTTTGTACTTCCAAGTACTACCAACTATGTTGATGTCAATAGGCGCAGGGACAAGCTCCCAAGTATGGTTTTTTTTCCAAGGCTGTAATTTCCTCATTCATGGATTGAACCCCATATTGGGTCCTGACTAGCCTGAACATAACTAGATAGTACTTTAGCAAGAGTCACAGATTCAAGAAGATGGAGGTGGTCTATAGTTAGAAGAATTGCATCCTTAGGGTCAATTAAAGGCAAAGAGTATTGAGTAGGGGTGTGGTAAAGTATGACATCAGAAGAAGAAGGTGAGCTAACATAGGTAACATAATCTTTTAAACAACAAGGAGCCTGTCATTATTTAGAACTACGATGAGAGGAAGAATAAAACTCTATAGGACGAGAAAGTTGTGTGGAATCAAGATTTAGGACAGATGAAGGAACAACGGAGGTCACAACATCAGTTTCATGTGTAGTATCAGAGAACATAATTGGATCATCACTTGCTACAGTAACTCCAGAGGAAGAACCAGAAAATAACAATCTAGATTCTGTAGCATTGGAGTCAGAAAGAGGATTTTGGGCATTAGTTAGGGCAAAAGGGAAAATGTTCTCACAAAATTTCACATCTTTAGAGCTGCAAACAGAATGTGTCTCCAAATTGTATATCTTATAAGAATTTTCACCAGGAACATATCCTAGAAACACCCCTCTCACAGCATGAGGAACAAACTTATCTTTATAAGGTAAGGTGATGGAGTTGTAAGTGAGACAACCAAAAGTTTTCAAATGAGAGTAGTCTGGCATTATGTTGTATAGCAAATCATGAGTAGATTTCCAACCTAATATTCTTCTTGGCAACAAATTTATGATGTAGGTGGCCATTAAGACACTGCCTCCCAAAAGGATTTAGGTAAAGAGGATTGAAACATAAGTGATCTAGCCACATTTAATAAATTATAGTATTTTCTCTTAACCACCTCATTTTATTGAGGTGTGCAGACATATGAACTTTGATGTATGATACCTAAGTCAGTAAATAATTGTGTACAAAGGAAATTAGTACATTCAGTTCCATTATCACTCCTCACTACTTTAACACTACAATCAAATTGATTTGCTACCATAAGTAGACATTTCCTCAAACTGGAAAACACCATAGTTTTATCCTTCAATAGAAAAGTCCACACAAATTTACTATGGTCATCAACTATTGTAAGCACATATTTAGCACTGGTGAATGTGGGTGTGTTGTATGGACCCCAAAGGTCCAAATGAAGCAAGTGTAACATAGATTCAACAGTGAATGTACTAATAGGAAAGGTTAAATGAGATTATTTGGAAAATGTACAAATGGCACAAGAAGTAAAATCAAAATCATTTGTCACATAAGGTAAATGATGCATTACTTCATTTGAAGGGTGTTCAAAATGGTTATGCCACATAGAAGAATATTTGTTACAAGTATCTTTATGTTATTTCTGGAATCTACCTGTACACTTTCAGAATTGATTTCATCATCGAGTATTACATGAGCTGATTGAGGGATAGTGTCGTACAAATACAAATCCTTAATTGCTCTTCCTTCATCAATTATTTCATCAGTTTGTAGGTCCTATAAATAACATGTGTTAAGCAAGAATATTGTTTTAAGGTTATTATCAGGTGTCTAGCAAAATGACGCTTGTAGAGTACATGTCTCAATGTAAGTTTTGGGGGGAAGTATAACTAAACCAGTGTGATAAACTAAGAAAGAGGACCCATCAGGCAAAATCAATTCAACAGGTTGACTCAAAACAATAAAGGTATTGAATAACAGCTTATTACCACAGATGTGACTCGTTGCTCCGGTGTCTATAATCCAATCAGAGTCCAACAAAACTAGTCTAGAGCTAATACACGCACCTGAATATTCTAAAGCAGCTATTGGATTATGATGTATGAAATTCACTCGTTGTTTCGAGACTGACACACCTAACTTTGTTAGCCCAACATGTAACAATTTTTCCAATTCTTGCTTTAATAGACCTGCAAGATCAACATTATCTACCAATGCGGCATTTTTTCCACCATTAACTGTATCTAGAGCATCAAAAGGGGTCTCACTGGTTTCCACCTGTACATGATAAGTATAATTACCCCCTCTGTTTATCAGATGATTCATCCTTCATCATAGTTTTGTACCATTTTGGCTCACCATGTAAGCGGAAACATGAGTCCCTATTATGATTTGTTTTTCAGCAAAAATCACAAAATCTATCTCCCTTTTTCTGGTTGCCTGAAACTTTTTCTTGTTTCTAGAGCCCTCCAAAATAACGAGACCCACCTGTAAAGTTGTTTCCCATATTCACCATATGAACAATTTTTTCTACCAAATCTTTTACAAGTTCCTCATTTTGTTTCTCGACTCTAAGAACCATTCCATATACCTTCGAGACACTTGGTATAGGATCTAACAGAAGTATTTGATCTCTAGTTGTCTTATAGGTGTCATTCAACCCTATGAGAAACTGAATAAGCCTAATTTGATTCTCATACTCTCTTTCAGCATCTCCTCGCTGACAATCACAATGAGGAAAAGGAGCTAATTAATCGAATTAATTTCACTTCTTTTTGAGAGTAGAGAAATACATAGTCACAGACTGAGCCCCTTGTTTAAAATCACTTATCTCATTAAGTAATTTGTAAATGAGAGGCCCGTTACTTCCTCCAAATCTATTCTTTAGATCCAGCCATGCAGTTCGTGCTGATCTAGCATACAATATAGATCCTAATATTTTCTTCGAAACAGTGTTTAGAATCCAAGCCCTGACCATTTGATCTACTCGCATCCATTGAGAAAACAAATCATTATTTTCACCAGGTGTATTTATTATGCCATTAAAAAAAACTAACTTCAATTTTGCCCCCAATGCTATTTTTATGACCGTAGACCATTGCAAATAGTTATTCTCAGTAAGAACATCCGTAATCAGAACCATACCTGGATGGTCCGAGGGTTGTAGATGAAAAGGATCATCATCGAGCCAAGGCGCCCTCTGATTGCGAGCAGCTAGGTTAAGAACGTCTCGATATGTTTTCATGTGGGGATGATCGAACAATAGATTTGTCAAGTAGCAAGGACTTCAAACGTGGTACAAATCATGCTCTGATACCATCTAGGTGAGTGAATTTGTGCTTAGGGTTAGAGTTAGACAGAGAAGTAAAGAGTAAAGTAAGATTAAAATATTGGGCATCAGATATATGTGGGGTAAGCCTTCACTATCGTTTAATATAGTGTTGCTTAACCACCTTGAGTATGAAAATCATCATTTGTACCTCTTATTCATTATGCAATGTACTGATACAACAAGGATACAATTGTAATTGCTCAAATGTTTGAACCGACTTAAGACTATTACCAAGTTACCCCTACTTCTGCTTCCACACATACAAGATAACAAAAAACCATTATTAACAATCATAACAAAAACTTATGTTGAATGAAATACGGCTCCAAATTGATTTAAGTTTTATCTAGGATTGGTATTATAGTTATGTATTATTATAGGGTTTATTTCTGCATTTGATTATTATTATTTCTTTATTGTAAATAGCGTAAAATAAGTGATTGATTTTTATCATATCTTAGACCACGTTAATTTCGGAATAAGACAAATTTACAATTATATAAAACATATGCAAATAGAAATGACAATATTAAGAACCACATAAATTGGAAACATATCTGACAATATATGTTGAGGCATGTAGGGAATATTTTTTTGTCAATTTTGTTGTTAGAAAGATCAAAAGTAACAAACCCTGATTAAATTTTTTCAAGCCAATTTCCTTAGATCCACATTTGTTAGATATTATGTGAGTTGCCTTGTCATTATCCTTACTTTCATTTTCATTTTCTTTCACTATGGTATGTTCAAAAGGTAAATCATTTAAAAAATTCTACTTGAATAGAATTATTTGAATACTATTTTTTATGTCCATAATTTAATTTTTACGTAATTTAATTACTTGCAAAAAAATATAAACTAATATAACTAATATAGAATTTGTTATTTGACTCAATACCGAAAATTTAATAATTATTACATTTAAAGAAAAAAAGAAGGAACTTTCTATTTCTATGAAATCCGAAATTGGAATAGCAAGTTTTGTGAGTTAAAGGGTTGGTAATAGGATTAAAGGACTGCCAAAAGAGGAATTATTAAAAGACGTGGTAGATCTATTGATTTTTAACACTATCACATGATTTATAAGTTCATATTTATGACTCGATACGAATAATATAAATTTAATTTTTTGTATGTTTAGCCGTAAATAATGATATTCGACAAAAAATAGCATGACAAAATTACGACATGATTAATATGAATATTGACAAATTTTAAAGAGAGGTCAATTTAATAAGACGGAAAGAGGAGGACAGACATGTTAGAAATTGGGGTCCAAGAAAATGCAATAATTGTAAACGGTGGAGATTATGTTGTAGTTAGAAATATGAATTTCTTTATCAACAAGTCCTTTTCAATTAAGAGGTCCCCCAATGTAATCCAAAACCCTATACTTTGTTTTCAAGAGGTCCCCTTTTCCCTTCTTCTCTATTCCTTCCTAATTTGATAGATCTTCTTCTTCACTATGCTTGATTACCTTACAATGTACCGTTCAAACAAAAATTTCACTCATTAAATTCGGGAAGTTTTTACAATAAATTTCAACTTTGATTTTACTTAAACTCAGTGTCATACTCTCTTTTTTGCGTCTCTTCTCGTAGGACCATCTTCTTTTTCGTGCTTTTATTTGTAGCGTCGCTCTCTCTTATCGTACCTTCTCCTGTATTACTTTAAACTCGTCTATTTAATCTCCTTCTCCTTGCAAAAATTTTTTGGTGTGCATGCTAATTAATTATCTCAAAAACCAAACATAAAATCAAGGCTATTTATGAAATATAGACATTTTTTTAACAAAAATCAAAGGTGAAATTGGGATGCTATAGGACAAATGCAAGTAACTAATAAATTATGGTCCAAAAAAACATTGTAATGAAGTAAGCTCCAAAAACTGTAATGAGACTTTTCTTTAAACAAAAGGGTCACATTTTAGATAATTTAGAGTGAACTTCATAGATTCTTGAAAGATTGAATAAGAGCTTTCCTTTACATGGAACATAGTTTTAAGCGATTTTATCGTGATATTGCAATTTTGTTGAATGTTTAGAAGTTTTATGCCTCACTATAAAATTTTTTTGAGTCCGTCTCTATGGAACATCGTTTAGAAGTTTCTTTAACAAGGATCCAATTGAACCAAATTTCAGTTATACTTGTTCACCAATTAGGGATATTCGGATCTTTAAAGATGTAAATGAAAAAGAAATCTTCTCACATTTTTTTACGTTTTTTCCAAACTTAATTTGTAACAAATTTAATTTGTAGAGTCATATACTAATTAATATTTCTGTAATATGAAGGAGACTAAAGAGTATAGATCGCCTTCTTTCTCACATTCTGATTTTATTACTAGAATTAAAACTTGTCATGCAAATTGAGAGCTTGAATGAGACATGTGATTGAATTATTATAGTTATCTTGTCTGTATAAAAGTATATAAAAAATGAAATGCCTCAAGTCGTTTCGAGCATATGGAACGCTCAAATTTTTATATAATATTAATGTTGAATTTTGTTGCATCAATTATTTTAATATAGTTTAAAATATGTGGTATGTTTCTGAACAACAAGGTCAGATTTTGACAAATAATCAATAAAATTATTAACCAATATAAGAATTAAAAAAATTGGAGGTGGGTAGTGTTCTCATCTCCTTACTTTTTTTATTTAAAAATTTATTTGTTCATTACTTTAAATTTTATCAAAATATGGTATTAAAGTATTTAATTAATATACTAATTTTGAGATTAGTATGGTGAAAAGATCTTAAGTGCACCTTAGAATCAATATTTGAGTCCCGATTGTATTGGTTGCTATTGTTTTCGAAGAATGGAACATAAATAGTATAAACACCTAAGAAATTTATTTTTTTTAAAGACAAAATAAGTTTTTTTTTTTGAAAATAGAATATGAAACAATATAAAATCAAAAGCGACTTGAGTTAGAGATGCTCTTATTGTTGTAAAAGATGGAGGGCTGATCCTTTTGACCTGAGAAGTCTTTTATTCATTTTTTCTCTAGTCCCTCTATATCTGAGTTGAAAATTTAGTCTTTAAAATTAATATTGTTGATAAAATGAGAAAATATGAATATATTTTCTAACGAATATTCAATATTTGGACTTAACTAACAATTTTTGTATAAATTAAATTGCCTACTCGTGATTGTTTATCATTTATTGTAATTCATACGCAAAAATCTCGGCTCAACGACTAAACAAAATTGATCATTTATGTTTTTGTTTTCATTTTTTTCATTATTTCTTTTTCTTAAATTATTGTTGAATTCTAACAACAATAAAATTTAATTGGCATTTATTATATATAAAAAAAATCTAAGCATTTGAAAAAACTAGTTGAACATTTTGGTAAGACAAACTTTTTCGTCATCAATAAATAATATTTTATGTTTTAAAATTATATATATATATATATATATATATATATAAAAGATATGATATTTTAAAGAAAATGGCAAATTGAAGAGCCACGTGGGTATTATGTGGAGAAGAGTTTTTTGTCTTTCCTCTAAATATTTCATAAAAGGTTTTGTGGTGTCTAGTAGTTTGACTCTATATATGAATGTTTGTATAGATGTATGTATAAATGCAATTGTTTTCGGATTGAAATTTTCATTTTGAATGTGCCAAAAAAATCATGATTGTAGTTGACTTTTTAAAATTTTCTCTATGTTAAATTATTTTGTGATAATTTAATTTGGGTGAATTACTTTTTTTTATACATTTTTTTTCAAATATTCTTAAACAACACTGCATGATTAATTTTATTAACAACAATATCATTTAATATATATAAACAACTAAAAAATACTAAATAAACTTGTAATTGAATAATAAACCTTCAATAAAAAATAAAATAGATGAATAATGACATAAAAAATAATAGTATATTATTTGATAGATGCTTTTAAAAATATAAAATAAATTTATTGAATATGTTATTGTAGGAGAAATTACATAACTAATAAAAATAAAAAAATATTTAATAAAATAGTATTTGACAAAATTTTCTTATTTAAGTTTTACTTCAAAATTGCCATCTAGTTAAATCGTTAACTTCCAAGTTATTGTTTGAACTAAGCATTATGGTTGAAGGATGTGTGCAATATATATGATGGATGGTGCCAATGAAAACCCATTTTTTGAGGGATAATGTTCGTTTTCGGATCTAATGTTTTGTTTAAAGTATAACATTGAGTCCAATTTTTTTTTGTTCATTTCGATGTCTAATTTTTTTATTGTAGTTCAATTAAGGTGTTGATTAGTATACTAATATATAGAAGTTTATATATTACTAATGATGTTATATTAGAGTTACATTGGAACGTTAAATTATAAACTTTAACATCATCAGTTTAAAACAACATTATTTTATTATGATAACTGCCATTAAATTATTCAAATAACTTAAAAACTAAAACAAATCCAAATTTTTTACTAAAAATTTCTTTTTTTTTGTCAAACCCACAAAGACGACTCCTTTTTAAGTAACAATTGCCAAAAATAACTTTATTTTAATCTTAAATTATCAATTTTGCTACTAAAAATGAGATTTTACCATATTTTTATAAATCAAAAACCCTAACTTAAACTATAGTGCAAACGTTAATTATCAAATTCGACCCAAAAAAAGATTAAACCTAATATTGTACTTTAAATAAAACCTTAGGTCCAAAAATGAATCTTATTTCCATTTTTTGAAGTTGTGATTCTTATAAACCTTTCTAGGGTGGATATGACAAAACTAAAATAAGAGAACTGATTTTTTTAGTAAGAATAAAATTGTGAGAATAAATTAAACCATATTAATATAAAATTATTAATTAAGTAGTTAAATTTTATTGTTATAATAATACCTAAATTAATTTTGTATTATATAATTTAGTTTTAGGGCTGATTTCATTTCTACCTTCATTTACTTTTTTAATTACAGAATCTTACAGTTTTCAAAGTTTTTGCAAAATTATATTTTTTTTACATGTTATACCATTTCACATTACTTTTTTACATTAATCATGCAATCATCAAGTATTTAGTTTGATATCTATCTGACATTTCTTTTGAACAAATTTTATATATATCTTGATTATATTTTTAATTATAAACTAATTAGAAATTAATTTTTTTTACTGGGTTGATTACGAATATATATTCATTTTCTTTTTTATTTACAAACCAATGAAAAATTAAAACTTTTCTCATTATAACTTATTTAATTACATTCCATACCTTAGATGCACTCATTTTCTCTACACTATAATGTTTCTTTCTTTTTCTCTATGACCTGGATTTCTCTTTTTTTAGTTTTGTTTTACGTTTTTAATAATACATATATCAATAAATTCTAATTTCATGCTCAAATTGAGCACAATTAAAAACTATTTTTATGATAGAAAACACATAAAATCTAAAATCAACTATTAGTTTAAAGATTGAATCTTTAGAGTACACTTTTTTATTTATATATTTGTGGTTTATAAACAAGGTTTAATATATAGTTATTAAATTTTTTTCTTAAGTATATATAATTGGCTTGTTGTAAATAAAAAAAATAAATTGGTTGCTTAAGTATTTTCATGTGATATGTAAATTTTACACAAAGTTAATTTTTACAAAATTTATAAAAAAATATAAAAATTTAGTATATCAAATTAGAAGTTTATAATAAGTTTAAATTGATGAAGTATTTTTTATTTTTATTTATTAATTTACAAATATTTCTCACTATTAGGATATACAAAATTAGTATAATATCTACATAAGGATGATATTCAATTTTAAAATTATAAAATTTAATAAAAAATAATTTTTTTCAAACAATAAATGATATAAAAATTCAGTATATATTGAGTTAGAAGTTTTTATTAAGCTTAAATACTTAAAAAAATAAATATAAATTCGTGTATAAAATTGTTTATGTATATATAGAGTTTACGCAAGTTTATATGAAGTTTATATTATAGTTAAAACAACAAAAAAAATCTACACCGTATAAAATGTAAAAAAAACATAAATCGTGTGAAGTGTAATAAAAAAATTAAAAAATGCATTTTTTGTAAAAACTTTAGAAAAACAAAATTTTCATAATAAAAAAATAAAAATTATGTAGAGTGTAATTAATCCTTAGTTTTATTCTCATCGTACTCGATCTAACTCAAAGTTTAAGGTTCGAGAGTACTCTCACTAAGATTTGAGCCCATAAGCACGTTGTGTAGCCCAAAGCAAGTCTTTCCTTTTAGACCTTTATATAAAGTCGTAACCAATTTTTAGAAATTTCTTGGCAATGGAGTGGATTGGGGTTGGAATATGATCTTTCTATCTTCGTACTGCAAAAAATTTTTATTCTTCGTCTATGCTCTGTAATCGATCGAGTTATTAAATTAATCTCATCCTCGCCCCGTTGAAAAAAATATAAAACTTGTCTCTGCCCTGTCCCGTCTTATAATTATATAATTTTTTATTTATAAAATATATATTTTTACAATTATAATTGTCCTAATTCATAGTATAATCAATATTTAATTTAAGAATAAAGTATAAGTGCCTAGATTACACTTTTTGTAATAAAATACCTAAACAAAATATAATATATTTTACATTATATTATTTATATTATATTATTTTTATATATGTTTTTATAACGGGTGGATTCGGGACGGGATATGGGGCAGGTGTAGTAAATACCATCCTCGTTATTTTTAGTTTCGGGTTGCCTGTGTCCCATCTTGTTTCTCGTCAAATATTAAAAAACCCATCTTATTCGAGTTGGGTCGGATCAAATCCCCAAGAATATGAGTTTTGTTGTCATCTTTATTTCTGTACATCAATTCTAACAATAACAGGAAAAAAATTAAGCATATGTGCTTTATTATAGGAATTTTTTTCATAAAATATAATATGAGTGATTTTTTTTATATTAATTGAAATGTTCTGAAAAATATTTCAAAAAGTTTATTATTCACCGAATCATTTAAATCTCGAAAAATCAGTTAAAACAGATTTTAATATTTCAAATTTTAGAATAATTATCCACAACTTAATTACATAAATAACTTAAGAGTAATCAATAAATTGAATATCGATACAAGTTTTTTAGTTAAATGTACTTTCATTTCAATATGAAACGATTGCTATTATTTTACTCAATAAGATTCTAACGATTTAGCGTCCAACATAATGTTCAAGTTACATGCACGCATTTAGAATCTATGTGTACGCTAAACATTTAGCGTCCATGTGCACGCTAAGTGAGCGAGATAATGAACAGTGTGACGAAAAATTTTTACAGAGTGATTTAGCGTCTACGTAGACTCTAAATTTAGAGTTCACGTGAACGCTAAAAACCTTGATTCCATGAATAGTGTTGTGGGAAAATTTTCCGCCACATTTAGCGTTCACGTGGACTCTAAATCTAACGAAAAATTTTCCCTCCAAAATTGTTTATCAATACCTTGTGAATCTTCTTTGACATGTATATCATATACATTTACTTGAAATATTGTAGTCGATAGTGTGCGAAGACGAGAACGACAAATCCTTTGGAGCATTCGTTCGTTGGAAGCTCGAACGGATATAACTGTAAGTTTTAAGTTGATCTTAGCTATTTTTATATTTAAATCAACTTTTTATTTACATTAATATATGTTAATAAGTATTATGCATATAGTAAATTTGAATTTTGTGTTTTTAATTATTGTATAGTTAATTTAATTTGCACGTGCATTTATAAATAGTTTAATTAATTGAATATAGTTTTATGTAATTATTTAGGTACAAAATAATAAAAAGAATGCGCGTGAGTAGATGTATGTCCGAACTATTGAAGGTTTGTTGAACAATGAGTTTATTGCCAGTATTGAACAATTTATGGAGCTTTGCTTGTCGAATTATACATTTGATGCAGTTAATTCGTTAGTACATTATCCTTGTAAAGTGTAAAAATAGAAAATTTTTTAGTCTAGAAAAAGTGAAGGAACATATTATTTGTCGAGGGTAAACAATTACTATTAATGCAATGCACACAAGAGACAGAAGAAATATTTAATGTGTTATTGAGCGAGTCACGACAATATGAAGGCAGTAGATGTAGTACTTATGATGCGAATCCGATAAGGAAAAATTTCAATGACGATGTTGTTGACCAATGGTGATGAACATTAAATCTCTTCTATGGTTTGATAATGTGTGAAATCTATGAACTTGATAAAAATCATCTACAAGATAAGTCAAATCAATATGTTGATGAATGGAGAAAGCAAATCAAGTAAAATAGTCAGAAGATATCCTGGTACTGAGTCAAGTAAGCAAGATGACCTGCATTTCACTCGACCAAAAGAATTCTAGTCGAGCAGATGGTGGTCCTCAGCCAAAAATTGATTACAACGGCTATCTGATGTCAAAACACATGCTTAGAGGACATAATCATAATCAGATTGGACATAGGGTGACACGCTAATGATTGAAGTTCAAATTCAAATGCTAATGTCTGAAGATCCAATTCTAGTCGACTAGACAAAATCTAGTCGACCAGAAAAGAAAAATTCCAGTACATCAATATATTGTTGGTCGAGTAGTCAGGAATTGAATTTACTACTAGAATGAAATTGAAAAATTCTAGTTGACCAGAGAAGTGTCATTCGAGTAGAACAAAAGCTGAATTAGCTACTGGAATGATTTTTTGAAAATCCAGTCAACCAGACAAGTCTCTAATCGACCAGAACATGAAGCTACTCAGTAGAAAAATGTTCAGTCAACAATAAAGAAAGTTGCTAGTTGACCAGATAGATTGCCAGTCGACCAAAAAGTGCTTTGTAGCATAAATCACTATCAAGACAACCAATTGGGGAAAACTTTATGTCTAACGGATATATTTTCAAAAGGATATATAAAAGGGAAAAAATTCTGTAGAAAAAGAGATCACTATTCAAGAGACAACTATTCACAAGCTTCAAGCGGTCAAAAAAATAGTGATCATAAAATTTATTTCTTGTGTTAAAAAATCATTCAGTTGTGCTAGAAGTTGTGTACTTATAGTTTATGCTTTTTCATAGCAAACTAGTTGTACTTTGTTGAGTGTTTTAGAATAGTTCAACATTATTGTAAGGTAGGATTTGAGCTGTAAGTCAAATCAAAGTGTAAGGTAGCTTGAGTCGAAAATCAAGTGTGTAAGAAAGTTTTCACTAAACTTGAAAGTGAGGTAACATGAAGTGTTTGCCAAAATCCTAAGTGAAAGCTTAGGTAGTGGACATAGGTGTTAGGGATGGGTCACTCTACATTGTGTGTTCTTGTTGAATCTTCCATTTTTTGCAAAAGAATTTTAAAGTATCGATAACTCTATTCAACCCCTCCTTTCGAGCTATTTGTGGTTTTACAGATGTTGTTCCGACATTTCGAACTGATCAGTTTGGGATGAATACAGAGCAGACGGTTTACAGCGGTTTTGGTGTTCGTCCTAATATGGATATCCATAACCAGCAAAATAATAAGGCAGAAGAAGTTCCAAACGTTTGGCACACCCCAGAGTCCCCAAATTCGGAAGCTTAGCGTATATACGATATGTTAGAAACTGTGAATAGGCAATTATGACTTATATGACTAGTTTATTTCTATATATATGACTTAGTTTTTCTTAACAGGTACGCATCCATACCACACTTAGTTAGTGGTATTCTAAGAGCAGCATGAGCATGCAGGATCAATGCGAGGTCTACAACGAGACCGTAGGCAGGGTCGACCTTAAAGGGTCTATTTTTAGCGTATGTTCTACTGTTTCTATAACACTTGAATTTTCCTTAACAATTTAATCATAATTAAAGTTAAGTGAATGAGTTTAAATACGAACAAATTAAAACTTTTTCTTCTATTTATAATTCATTCTTAATTGAAAATGTTCTTATAACATTGTAGGGTAAAACAGTTGTTGAATCACTCAAAATAGAAGTGGAGCATGGGCAAACAGTGCGGCAGCACAACCCGTGTTGACCATCATGCTAATTGGAATTCATATAAGCACGACTCATGTTGATCAACACCCTAATGGGCACGACCTCGAGTTGATCATTCAGTCAACTATTCATTCAACATGACCATCATGTCAACTAAGCACAACCTGTGTTGAACTACTGTAACTCCATATCAACTTGCAATCAATCTGTTATCCTCATATCTTACTTATACGATTCATATAACATAACAAGATCTCTTTCTAGCTATCAAGAATCATAAAAAAACACCACACACTATATACATGTGTCTACAAACCACAAAGTCATCCCTCATCTACCAATTCAAACAAACATACCATATGAACTCATCATAATCGGTCATCTCAAAACTAACTCAAATAAGATTAAAACATATCAACGTATCACACAACATGCATAATGTGACCGATCAAACTCCTAAATGGCATCAACAGAAGAGAGAATGGATCAGATAGCAGCTGTCCAACCTGATCACAAACACAAGTCAATACTCAAACTCCTGATGCCTATCCAAATCAGAACTTGTACCTGAAACAAACATCGCAATTGCGTGAGTTGCAGGCTCAGTGAGTAATCTTTAATTTATTTTACCAATCTGTTCATTCCTTCATATGATCATCATTTCATCAATTCATTTAACCATCATTTATATAATCAATTACAAAGCTATCACTACATTGATCATTTCTCTTTTAAATTGCTTTCATTTCAAATCGTATAATCGTTGTTCGTACTTTCTCGTTCATAATAAATCCTAACTTCTGTCTCCTTACTTTTGTTTTGAAAGCATTTTTTCATCTCCTTTTTATGTGGACCTAACTTCTGTCTCCCTACTTCCATCTTCGAATAATCGATCATTTATCACCTCTCCATATCATATCATCATTTCACATATCATCTTTTCACACACTACAAAAAAAACGCATTTAGCGACCAAAAATTTGGTCACTAAATGCATTTTTTTGGTCACTAAATGCATTTTTTTGGTCACTAAATGCATTTAGCGACCAAATTTGGACGCCAAAATCGTTGTCGCTAAATGCACTTAGCGTCCACATGGACGCTAATTAGTGTCCACGTGGACGATAAACATTTAGCGACCACGTAGTCACTAATTAGCGACCACGTGGTCGCTAAATTTGGACGATATTTTTCGGTCTATTTTGCCGCGTCAATGTATTTTTGCTCCAAAATTTAGCGTCCACGTGGACACTAATTAGCGAACATGTGGACGCTAAATTTAGCACGAAATTGGCGGCAAACTTTCCTGCGTCACTGTAGTTGCAGTCCACACATTTATAGTCTAAATGGTCGCTAAATTTTTAGCATCCACGTGGTCGCTAAATTTTTAGCGACCACCTGGTCACTAATTTCGTGAATTTAGCATCCAAAATTATTGGAAGCTGAATTCTGAACGCTAAATTCGCAAATTCTTGTAGTGACATATCATCATTTCTCATAACAAAATCAAGGGCTTTTTCCAAGAAGGGTACCCGTACAAAAAGATTTTCCAAACATTTGGTTAAATAAAAAATAATTCTCAGTTTGTGGTGTTTTGTCACTATTCCAAGGTGATGTGGCGCAGAATTGTGTTTTCCAAAGCAATTTGGCGCAGATTAGCTTCCAAACAGGGCCCACACTCTTCTCACAATTCATTTCTCCATCTTTGTTTTTGATTGGTCAAAAATTTGGACTAAACTTGTTATTTTCCAAAGGGGTCCAAGTAAGGAAATGCACCATTTTAATGTTGTGCCAAATTCTCTTACAATTGCAACATGTATATGTTTTTATATATAAATTTTCAATATTTGAATGTTGTCATGGATGTTAATTTAAATTTACATTAATTTTTTTTTTATTTTTTGTATTTTTTATACCCGATAAAAATTGATACGATCCGTCAATCCGACACAAAATTATACGAGTTTTGAGTAAGGTATAAATGTGTTTGGGTCGTAAATTGGTCGACTTATTTAGGACCCGTTAAAAATTTTGTTAAACATGAAAACCTGACACAACCTGAATACAAACCATTATGATTTTTTAAAAAATTATTAATAATTAAAAGATCATAAAAAATACACATAAACAATATTCTTTTATGATATTTTTAATTATTAAAAGATTATTTTTTATTTAAGCATATACTTGTTGCAATTGTAAAAGAATTTGGCACAACATTGAAATGGTGCGTTTCCTTACTTGGACCCCTTTGGAAAATAACAAGTTGAGTCCAAATTTTTGACCAATCAAAAATAAAGCTGGAGAAATGAATTGTGAGAAGAGTGTGGGCTCTGTTTGGAAGCTAATTCGTGCCACATCGCTTTGGAAAACACAATTCCGCGCCACATCACCTTGGAATAATGACTGAGAATTATTTTTTATTTAACCATATGTTTGAAAAATCTTTTTTTTACGAATACTCTTCTTGGAAAAAGCCCCAAAATCAATAAACATCGTTCACGTACTTTTTTGCAATTCATTTCTCAATTTGCATACATGTTTCATATCAATCGTATATACAATACCATTTTCAATATTCATTTCACATATTACCATTTTTATTTCAATTTCTTTTGTATGCGCATAGATATCATCATTTCATCGGTACACACATATATCAACGTTTTATTTTGCAATAGTAATTAACTTATGATCATTCGTAATCATTTGTAATAAGCATAATTAATCACAATATATAGCAATTCATATCCATATTTTAAGTTAGTCAAATAGTGAGTTAGATTACTCATCTCCTAGTTGAAGTACTTGGACTGATATGAGTTCGAATTCTGCCTCTTACTCACCTCCTTTTTCCAGAAAGTTTGATCGTGCTCTTTATTAGCACGGTCGTGCTCATTACATTTCCAGTGAGCACGACCTTGTGACAATTAGCACGCCCTTCGTGCTGCAAGTTGTAACTTAGAATTTTCTGCAGTTTTTACTTTTCTATGTTCTGTAGCATTGTCCTATCTTATAGTTTAACATTTCTTAATGTATATTATGTTCATTTTATTAATCATTTTACTAATTATGGGGATTTAGAATAGGAATGTTATAATTCTTCCCCCTTAACAAATTTTGTCCTCAAAATTCTTTATCATTTCTATTTTATCTTCTTTCTAGTTACACCTATATACTTCTATATGCTCAAATACAATGCAAAGCAATTACATAACTTAAATCTTACCTGTAAACACCTGAGGATAGTCTCTTCTCATTCTATCCTTGGTCTCCCATGTCGCTTCTTCCATGTTGTGATGTTTCCATAGAAATTTAACCATTGGAATCTCTTTGGTTCTTAGCTATTTGACTTTATGATCCACAATATGTACGGGTTCCTCATAATAGGTTAGATTTTCCATTATTTTTACTTTTGACTCGGGTATAAAGTGGGTAAGGTCGAATCTATATCTCCTGAGAATACTCACATGAAACACATCATGTATCTGTGCCAACTCTCTAGGTAAAGCCAATTTGTAGGCTAATGGACCAATCTGCTCTATCACTTCATAAGGTCCAATGTATATGGAACTTAACTTTCCTTTATTTTCAAATCGCATGATTCCTTTCCAGGGAAAAACTTTCAAAAACACTCAATTCCCGATTTTGTATTCCATTTCTCTTCTATGCTGATCATACTAACTCTTTTGTCTATCCTGTTTCTCCTTTAGCTTACCATTTATCAGCTCCACTTTTTCTATTGTTTCCTGTACGATTTTGGGTCCTTCAATTATTTCCATCCCTTCTCTATCCCAGTATACTGGACTTTTATATTTTTGTCCATATATAGCTTCATACAGTGTCATACTAATGCTACTATGATATTGATTATTGTATGCAAATTCTATCAAAGGTATGTACCTATCCTAAGAACTATGAAACTCTAAAACACAGGATCTTAAAATCTCCTCCAGAGTCTGTATAGTTCTCTCACTCTGTCCATCAGTCTATGGATGAAAGGCAGTACTAAAATGTAACTTGGTACCCAATGCACTCTGTAATGCCTTCCTAAATTTGGAAGTAAACCTTAGATCTCTATTCAATACTATAAAAATAGGAACACCATGTAATCGAAGTATCTCTCGCATATGTAATTCTGCTAACTGTTCTAAAGAGAGTCCAACTTTAATAGGTAAAAAGTGTGCAGACTTAGTCATCTATCTACAATCACCCATGATGTGTCTTTACCCGATTGTGTTCGGGGTAAACCTATCACAAAATCTATGGTTAATCGTTTCCACTTCTAGACTGGTATAGATAACGACTAAAGTTTTCCAGTTGGTGCTTGATGTTCAGCTTTCACTTTTTGACATATCAGACACCTAGATACAAACTCAGCGACACCTTTCTCATATTTAGCCACCAATAATGTTATTTCAGAGTATTATACATCTTTGTCATTCCTAGATGCATAACGTGAGGAGCATTATGTGTTTCATCCAGTATCTTTTGTCTAATACTCTCAATCTTCGGTACACATACTCTAGTGCCTAACATCAACATTTCATCAACCAATTGAAACGAAGTCTCCAAATCATAATCAATCTATTCAATTATTTTAATGCCCCTCCTCATCTTGCTTTTGTGTTGCTTGTATCTATCTTAATAACATTGGTAGAACCATCAATTGTGCTATTAACACTCCTGATTCTGTTAACTCTAACTTCATATTCAAACTTCATAAAGCTATCAAATCAGCCATACGTGTTAATTGAAAACTAGATATAGTAACACTTAATTTTCTACTAAGTGCATCAGCACTACGTTCGCTTTTACAAGATGATATTCAATTGTGTAATCATAGTCTTTCAACAACTCTAACCACCTTCTTTATCTTATATTCAATTCTTTCTGGGTCATCAAGTATTTCAGAATCTTATGGTCAGTAAAAATCTGAAATGTCTTGCCATCAAGATAATGTCTCTAGATCTTTAGAGCAAATACAACTGTTGTAAGCTTTAAGTCATGTACTAGATAATTCGTCTCATGTGGTCTAAGTTGTCTAGAGGCATATGCTATCACTTTTCTGATTTGCATTAAAACACATCCAAGTCCTTGATAAGATGCATTGCTATAGATGACAAATCGTCCTGTACTAGAAGGAATTGAAAGGACTGATGCTGTGGTCAATCGATATTTCAATTCATCAAAACTTTACTGACATTGCTCATTCCACTGAATAGATACATTCTTCCTCAGCATTTGTGTTAACAGAGTAGCTATAATCGAAAACCCTCTACAAATCTATGATAGTATCCTGCCATACCCAGAAACTACAAACCTCTGTAAATGTCTTATGTGGTTCCAAATTCAATACTGCTTCAATCCTTTTTGGTTCTACTTATATTCCCTATCCCGATATTACATGTCCTAAGAAGACTACGTGATCCTACCAAAACTCACATTTGCTAAGTTTTGCATATAACTATTTTCTCGTAAAGTTTGTAATACAATTCGCAAATGTTTATTGTGTTCGTCGGTCTTCCTTGAATAGATCAGTATATCATCTATGAATACAATCACAAACTGATCGAGGAAGGACTGGAATATATTATTCATCACTGCCATAAATGCTGTCAGAGCATTAGTCAGACCAAATGGTATAACTAAAAATTCGTAATGACCATACTGGGTTTTAAAAGCAGTCTTTGAAATATCTTCTTGTGCTATCTTTAGTTGATGATACCCATATCTTAGGTCAATTTTTGAAAACACTGTGACACCTCTCAATTGGTCAAGTAAATAGTCTATTCAGGCTAATGGATATTTTTTTACAACTACTTGATTCAATTTTCTATAATCTATACATAACCTTAATGTTCCATCTTTCTTTTTAACAAATAGGATGGGTGCTCCCCAAGGTGAAACTCTAGGTCAAATGAATCCCCTATCAAGTAATTCTTGCAACTGTTTCTTTAACTCTTGCAATTCAGATAGTGCCATTCTATACAGTTGCATGGATATTGGTGCCATACCCAGAATCAACTCAATAGTAAATTTCGTCTCTGTATTAGAAGGTAATACTGTGAGGTATTTCAAAAATATGTTTGGGTATTGATCTACTATTGGTATTCTATCAACATTTTTATTCGTTGTCATACTATCAACTACGTGCACTAAGTAATCTTCACATCCGTCTCGGATTAGCTTAAAAGATTAAAGAGCTGACATTAAACAACTAGGCACAATCTTTCTTTCTCTGCAAAAGATTACTTTATTCTGTTCAGACTCAATTACTACTTCTTTTGTAAAATAATTGAATTTAGCTCGATGACAAGCTAACCAATCTATACCCAAGATAAGATCAAAGTCTGTTAAGTCTAACAAAATTAGATTTGTTGTCAATTCTGTATTTTGAATCTTAAGTTTGCAATCTTTGTAAATCGTATGAACCCACATTATTTCACCTAAAGGAGTATGAACTCCTAATCTTTGGATCAATGATTCTGGTTTAACTTTTATTGCATGTATTATTCTGGGAGTTATAAATGAATGAGTAGACCCGGGATCTATCAAAACATAAGCAACAATGTCAAATAAGTATAACTCACGAGTGATAACCTCAGGAATATTAGCTACCTCCTGTCGGGAAATAAGGAACACCTTAGCTTGTCCCTGAGTATTCGAGGCTCCTCTACCTCTGCTGGAAGCTGACCTTGATACACCTTTGCCTCTACTTTGGCTACCACTGGTCACATGTATCGGCTCACTACTCTATGCAACAGACTGTGATAGAGGTGTAGCCCTTACTGATCCCTCTTTTATAATTCGATCTGGACAATCCCTCATAAAATTTCCCAATCATCCACAAATATAACAGCCACTAGTCGTCCTCCTGCACTCCCCTGATGAAGCCTGTGACACTGAGGAAATACAGATCTAATTGGCCCTTTCACCGAGTCTAAACCACCTGGTAGTCTTAGAATAATACTGCTACCGTGATAAGACTGATAATGAGAAGGTCGTGATCTAGTCGTGATGAATCCTCGATATCCAGCTCGAGTCTGGGTTAATTTAGGTCTCTTTCCAGATCTACTAGAATATTCCTGCTGGTACTACCCTCTTCCTCTTAGTTCTTTCTTCTTCATCCTCTTCAACTTTCAAAAGCTCCTCAACTCTGATTGCTGCGTCCCTCAATATCATGTAATCACTGTCTCTGTCTAAGGAATTTGCTTGCAAATTTCCTTATTCAAACCATTTTCAAAAATCGTACACTTATCCTTCTCATCCAGGATAAGGTTCACAGCATAGTAAGAAAGCTGGGTAAACTGTAACTCGTACTCGACTACAATCATCTTCCCCTGCTTTAGAGCTAAGAACTCTCTCCTTTTTGCATCTCTATAAACATCTGGCAGATAATTCCTCTTAAATATCCACACAAAATCCTCCTATGTCAGTACTTGTAGAAACTCCAGTGAATGCAGAACAGTCCTCCACCAACTGTAATCATCCCCCTGTAATAATGAAACTGCAAAGTCCAACCTGTTCGCAATACTAGCCTCCATCATCTCGCATACCCGTATTAACTGATCTAACCATTCCTCTGTACCTTGTGGATCTGTCGTACCTCTAAATTCCACAACTCCCAATTTCTTGTAGATAGAAGTCAATGGTGGATTCCTGTAGATATGATAATACTGTGGAGGTGGTGGTGGATATGGGTAAGTTGGACCATACTGAGGGTGGTTCGGGTCATAAGGATCATGTCTGGATCCTACTCTAGAATGAGACATCTAAAAAGTCTCGTAAGGATCCACTGCTCCCTCTCTATCTATCTGTGGTCTAGAATTGGATGCCATATCTAAACAATAAAATAAGAATAATTTAGTACACATGTCATACAATACACAACAAATGAATTTCACATCTTAACATTCATACATGTTCCAGAGATCATGTCCCTGCTCTAATACCAAATTATAACACTCGTATCTTCCTTAGCAATTTAATCATAATTAATGTTAATTTAATGAGTTTAAATACAAACAAATTAAAAATTCTTCTTCTATTAATACTTCATTCTTGATTGAAAATATTCTTATAACATTGCAGGGTAAAACAGTTGTTAAATCAGTCAAAACAGAAGTGCATCACGAGCAAACAGTGCGGGAGCACGACCCGTCTTGATCATCGTGTTGACTGGAATTCATATGAGCACGGCTCGTGCTGATCAACACCCCCAGGGGCACGGCCTCATGTTGATCATTCACATCCACTATTCATTCAACACGGCCAGCGTGTCAACTAATCACAACCCATGTTGAACTATTATAACTCCATATCAACCTACAATCAATCTGTTATCCTCATTTCTTACTCTACAAAAAAACGCATTTAGCGACAAAAAATTTGGTCGCTAAATGCATTTTTTGGTCCCTAAATGCATTTAGCGACCAAATTTTGCGTCCAAAATTTGGACGCAGGACGCAAAATTGTTGTCGGTAAATGCACTTAGTGTCCACATGGATGCAAATTAGCGTCCACGTGGACGCTAATTAGCCACCCATCTACCAATTCATACAAACATACCATATGAACTCATCATAATCATGTTATCTCAAAACTAACTCAAACAAGATTAAAACATATCAACGTATCACACAACATGCATAATGTGACTGATCAAACTCCTAAATGGCATCGGCAGTAGAGAGAATAGATCGGGTAGCAGTTGTCCAACCTGATCGCTAACACAAGTCAATAGTCAAAGTCCTGATGCCTATCCAAATCAGAACCTGTACTTGAAACAAGCATCGCAATGAGTTGCAGGCTCAGTGGGTAATATTTAATTCATTTTACCAATATGTTCATTCCTTCGTATGATCATTATTTCATCAATTCATATAGCCATCATTTATATAATCAATTACAAAACAATCACTACATTGATCATTTCTCTTTTAAATTGCTTTCATTTCAAATCATATAATCGTTGTTTGAACGTTCTCGTTCATAATAAATCCTAACTTCCATCTCCCTACTTTTGTTTGAAAACATTTTTCCACCTCCTTTTCATATGGATCTAACTTCCATCTCCCTACTTCTGCCTCTGAATAATCGATCATTTACCACTTTTCCATCACCTTTCCATATCATATCATCATTTCACATATCATCTTGTCACATATAATCATTTCTCATATCAAAATCAATAAACATCGTTCACGCACCTTTTTTGCAATTCATTTCTCAATTCGCATACCTATTTCATATCAATCGTATATCCAATACTATTTTCAATATTCATTTCACATATAACCATTTTCATTTCAATATCTTTTGTGCGCGCATTTATATCATCATTTCATCGGTACACACATATATCAACGTTTCATTTTGAAATTGTAATTAACTCATGACCATTCTCAATCATTCGTAATAAGCATAATTAATCATAATATATAGCAATTCATATCCATATTTTAATTTAGTCAAATAGTGAGTTAGATTACTCACCTCCTAGCTGAAGTACTCGGGCTGATACGAACCTGAACTCTACCTCGATCTAACCTATCGTCCTAAACAACCATTTATACGAACCTTTATTACAATCAATTCTAGAATACAATAATATATATGCTTCTAAACTAACCCTAACAATTTCTAACTTAGGTTCTTTATAAAATTATACTTAAATTAGTATTTACGAAGAATTACCTTTGTAGTTTTTTTATATCAATTAGGATATCCATATTCAGCTTACGCTTAGGATTTGATTCATTGTTTTTATACTCAATTTCACCACAAACTCTCTCTCTTTATCTCTGTTGAGAGGCACGATCGTGTCGACATCAGCACGCCCCGTGCTATTTTCCATGTGCCAGCTCATGTATGAGTTACACCTCTGCACGACTCACTCATAGTGCAGCACAAATCGTGTTATCAACATGCCCATCGTGTTGTTCCAAATCGTGTTGACATTTCCTTTTTCGAGAAAGTTTGAACGTGCTCTTTATTCGCACGGTCGTGCTCATTACATTTCCAATGAGCATGACCTCGTGCCAATTAGCACGCCCCTCGTATTGCAAGCTGTAACTTCTGCAGTTTTCTTCATAACTACTTTTCAATCTTCTGCAGTACTGTCCTATCCTACAGTTTAACATTTCTTAATGTGTATTATGTTCATTTCATTAATCATTTTACTAATTATGGGGATTTAAAATAGGAATGTTACAGTTTCTAATTTCGTCAAACATGTTCACAACCCACAACGAGATGATACACGAATCATGGAGATCAGTCGGGAAAACCAGCAGCTCCGTACTCGAGTTGACATGTTAGAAAATCAACAACAAGAGAATGACCGACGATTCACAGATCTCTTACATCGTCAACAATAAGAGGACGACCAACGATTCACAAAAATGCAGCGGATGATGGAGTTATATTTTTCGCGTTCGCACGTTGATCCAATTGGCTTTGCGTCTCATCACTGCCACCTCGTAGAATAGTCATATATATGTACTTTTATTATTTTTATGTACATTATACGATTTCATATTTTATATATTATATTTTATTTTAATATTTACTTTAATATTTATTTTATATTTTTATTTAATAACAAATTTATAATATTATTTTTTTATTTTGTGTGAATTTTTAAATTTAGAGTCCACGTGGACTCTAAAATATTTTGTGTCCACATGGACTCTAAATATTTAGTGTCTTCATGGACACTAAATTAGAATCCACGTGGATGCTAAATTAGTGTTCATGTAGATGCTAAATGTTTTAGTGTCTAGTATTTTGGATTTCAAATTTAAGCGTCAAACGTGCATTTAGTGTCCAAATTTATGCATTTAGCGTGTGAAAGGTTGGACATTAAATGCATAGATTTTTGTAGTGTTATGAGATACTTATGGTACTTCATTCTTTTTTCTTCAATTGGTTATTTTTTATTAAAAAATAATTTTTGATCCCGGTAATGATTCACAAATTTTTATAAGGGGAAGAGATTTAAATTAACAATTTTTTATACATATAAAAAATGCTTGAATCAGCATCGCAATTTTGTCTTTTTTCTTCTCCTGACAGCAAAAGTAAGTGATACTACATGAAGAAGCAATACAACATAATCTATAGTTATATATATTGTTATTATAATTATAATTATATTGTAATTATTATTATTATTATTATTATTATTATTTTGTGTTGTAACACATTTAAAATTATATAAAATCTTATCTGCACAATTTTAATTGTGCTAAAACGCATTGTCCTAATTGTATTAAAATTCATTTTGAGTTTAAATATGTATCATATTATCGGCACAACACATAGCCTTAATTCTACTAAAATTCATTTAAAATTTAAATATGTAACATCTTATCTGCATAATTTTTATTGTCCTAGAACACATAGTCCTAACTGTACTAAATTTATTTAGAATTTAAATTCAAAATTCAACTCTTAGTCTTATCTGTACTACTAAAATTGAAGACAATGCTTAAAACAATGACATTTGTCATTCTATATTATCGACATTTAGCAATTAAACAATTCAACTAAAAATAAAAACTAATCCCATAATTAAAAAGACGATGGACTTTTTCAATTTAATGCTACATAACATTACGAAATACAATTCCAATTTTATTTGAATTCGAACTTTATAAGATAAATGTAAACAATATCAATTTTAAAAAAAATTAAATATGATTCGTCATGTTGATTACTCTTTGATTGTACGAAAAATTCTACTTTTGAATTTTAATGATTCAATTAAAACTCCACCCCACGAAAATTTAAGAGATAAGTCACATTAGAAAGTTACAAATTAGATGATTAAATAAATCAAACTTATCTAAAAGTATGTCTACACTCTATATAAATATGTCTAAAAAAATTTTCCAACAAAATTGTGGCATGTTTTCAATTCATTTTTTTCCTTTTAATATTCTTTAAAATCTAATTTCACTCTTTCTAATTTTCATATTTTCAATCTATGTACAGAAAACTTTCAAACAAAAATCCAACATTATATTAATCATCATCGAATGTTCTAATGTATTGAATATTTCTCTATTTCATATAGATTTTAACTTACATTTGCACAATCTTCACTGAAATACTAAATTATCTATTACTGTCGAGCTCATTTTCAAATTCCTTTTTATTTGAAAATCAATAATATTTATATAATAAAAATAAATCAGAGTAAAACCATAAGAAAATAAGAGGAGAGAGAAAGTGAAATAACATTTTCATAAGGCCCCAAAACAGTCGTATCATAAAATATTTTATAGCGGAAAACGTATATAAGTTTGAAAATATTCAAACTCAAAATAAAACCTTTCTACAAAACATGTACAAATATGTACAGTGTCAAAAATGGAAGCACGAAAAACAGAATAATGGAACTCGACCTCTGACAACTGCAACTCTGACAGAAGATCACCTCAGCTCTGATACAGTGGCAGCTATCTGCGTCCTGCGCATTAATTAGACATATAAACAAAGGTGAGCATATTTTACAAAAGTCAGTAAGTCTCCTACGCTATAATTGATTCGTAAGTTTTAAATGTGCACAGGGACAATCAATATCCCAACTCGAGATATAATCCTTCTCTAACCTAAACAAACAATTCAATCATATCACCACATTTCATACTGATTCCAATCTCAATTCAACATCATTAAATTCCAAAACATTTATCATAAAAATCCAATAATCATAACAATAAGCAATATCGTACGGATATCACAATATGAACACAAATATCCATAATTATAACGCATCCATAATCAATAACATGAGTCAAATATGTTAAGAATGAATGTGAAATCAAATGCATATGAATGCTGTGCAATCACACGCAAATGTCTGCCCCGGGTCTTTCTTTCTTTTTCTTTTTCTTTTTCTTTTTCTTTTCTTTTCATATCATTTTTTCCTCGGTCCCAGACCGACATCGTACCCAGTACAACATCAAGATCTCTCTCAGAATCATCGGTCCCAGACCGGCATCGAGCTCTCGCCCAGAATCATCAGTCCCAGCCTGTATATCATATCTCAGTGTCACACAATGATGATCAATACATTCATATATCACAATCTCGCAATCTCAATCACGTATGCTAAAACATGCTTAACCAAAGCAATCATATGCTTTCATAAATATTTCAGATTCGTATGAATATCAATCAAGATATCATATACAAAAGAACATGCTAACCAATTTATCTATTAACTCAAAGTCAATATAATATAAGAGCATACCAAACTCAATCAAATATAGTTCATAAAAATGAACAGGAAGGCAAGTAAAATAACATGCCAACAATCTCATAATCTTACAACCACATCTTAAAAATGTTCAAAAGAACATATCATACATAATTCATATCAAACATAATAAGCTTTTCAAAGCTTATAATCAATCAAATAAAGTATCAATCAACTATATGTCAATTAAGACATATATTTCTCAATCAAATCAAAACCATTTCACTCATTCATCAATCAAACACGTCATTCCCATATTCAGTATCTTTACCTAACAACTTAACAATTCATTATAGACAATTTTCTAACTTAATGGAAAGACACCTAAATCATAATACGAATCAATATGTAAGCGTAGGAACACTTACCTCAAAATACGTCCAAAACTCGACGAAAACTCTACTCCCAAAATCACACTTCTTGTCGTACAGATCCTCCGGTACGAATTTGATCACAAATATGGTATTACTTAACCAATTCATCATTGATTCTACATTCAGAATCATCAAAATCCAATTATCCATCAATTTCCACCATTTTAGTAAGCTCTTCCATACCAAATCTGTTTTAAGGCAAACTATTGATGTTTTCTATCATCCAATCAGTTACTAATCATCAACCAAACCTATTACAACTTTCTATCTTTCCA
>CANYCX010854914.1:0-18276 GCA_948193385.1 Breynia disticha f. nivosa
AATCTAAATACAAATTATGGTATATATATAAATATGTCAAAATTTTAAAAAAATATATGTACATGAAGTGTTCGATAAAAAGTCTAAATGAACATTTCATAAAAAAATATTCTATTAATTATTTTCACAAACTTCATATTCATTATTTACTTCTACACGATCTTTATCACAATTAATCAATCACAACATAACTAAAAACAAATCACATTTTCCAAACGACAGTTCAATTGGGATTCATATTATAAAAGAAAAGAGAAAAAAACACAAATGAAGCGCAAGATGGAAATTTCGGCGGTGAGTTCGATGGTGGAAGCTAGCTGGTTGGTGGTCTCGGTGACTCAGTGTTGTCGCAAAAATGGGGTGGATGGGGGCTTCTGTTCTGTAACTTCTGTTTATGAGGCTTTGTTAATTTTTTTTAATTTATGAAATTTAAAACGTCATCGTTTCACGTTTTGCTTTTTTTATTTTATTCACAAACGACATCGTACCAAAACCCTCAAGCTATCTTCTTCTTCAATCTATCGATCCAACTTCTACAATTCCACCACCGTCCACAGCCGCCGTAACCCGCCATACACATTTAATTGTCGACCGTCGTTCGTCACTGACACTCCACCATCGGTGCACCCCTATTCTCCCTTGGCCTCCCGGGGCACAGGGCCTATTTAGCCTCCCGGAATCACCATTTATAGGCGCTATGGCCGGCGCCGGTGGGTGCACGTGGCCCCACCGACACCGGTCTATCTCTGTCACTGACTAAACACATTATGTAACATTTCATAGTGTTTTATAGTATTTTATGTAAAATTATATAATTTTTTATACTTTTTACATAATAAAAATATAATTTTTTATTATGTAACTTTTCATCTTTGATGTAATATAATTTTATATATGTTACCTAATGAATGAACGCATCAGATGAAAAATTACAAAATTTAACGATTACAAAAACGTTCTTACCAATAATAAATAAGGACTATTTTATGGTAAATTTTAATATGAGACTCTTATGAAGGGGACTCAATGAGGCCTCTTCTTCGTTTAACTGAAAATGTACAGATTACGTAAAAATTAAAACTGCTTTTACAGAATAAATTAAAAGCTCATATTTATTTTTACTAAATCGAAAGACAGAGACACACGGGACTCACCATAAAACTCCCCTTATTTTATGGGTCATCACCAAATAAATCAGTTATTTCATCTTTCTATTCTCTTTTTTTTTCTCTATGCACGCGAAAGAAAAAAAAAGTGCATGCCTTTCCTATCCCTTTGACTTAGAACAATAAAAAGGTAAATTTTAATATATGAAAAGAGACTTAATGAGGTTCCTTCTTTATTTTATTAAAAATATACAGTTTACATAAAATGAAAACTGTTTTTACTAAATAAATTAAAGACTCAAATTTATTTTCACTGTATTGAATAACCATAATTTATTGCCTCATTGAGTCCCTCAAAATAAAAGTAAAAAAGGGACTCAATGGAAAATTCACAGAACTCTCAGTCCTATTATTCAAAGTTTCCTAAAATAGCAAAAAAGTGCTCGAAATTGGACTTTAAGCGCCACGTGTCAGAAGCATATTCGATTTTGAAATAAGACAACGCAGCAAAGTGGTGTAGGCGCGCACAGACTCTCACTCTCATAGCTTCACATTCACACAGCAAACTAAACTAAAAGTTGATTGTATCTGCCTCGAAGAAGCAAAACGGGGCAAAATTAAAAATGAGAGAAGAAGTCATCAGTTCTGGTGGGACCATGGATCCCGCTCCTGCTGCAAGGTACCCTATTCCTCCTTCTTACCTCTAATTTTCGCTTTTATTTTCTCTAGTTTGATGATTTCTTAATTAGGGTTTCGAATTAATTTTTGATTGTAAGTGGATTTGTTGAGGGGTTTGTTAAATTAAGCGATTTTTGGTGCAGGGTTAGTTGTGGAATAGGAAACTGAGGTTAAAGTTTGAAGCTTTTATTGGTTTTGGTTCATTATATGTTAATGTGGATGACAGAAATTAGTTTAATTTGATTGCTTTGTGGAAGTAAGTTGAATTCTACGTGATTGGGATGGAGGGAAAGTGTTTAATCAGTTAGGTTTTGATTTTTTTAAGTAGAGTCATTTTAGTTGGTGTGAATTCACAAATTCTTTTTTATAAGTTTTTAGGTGATCGAACAGATATTTTTTCATGTACATTGAGACATTACGTGTTGGTTTTTTTGAAGGAAGGTTTAGAAGAATTGGAGTGATAATATTACATTGTTTTAAATGAAGTTTGGTTCGGAATTATTTATGGTAGTATTTTTGTTGGAATTGGCAATTGAGTATGTTTTTGACAGAAATATTTAATGGATGTGCGCATTAAGTTATAGAGGTGAGATTGTCCAGTGAAATCGTGGAAATATTTCTGTTTTAACTTTGTCCATTGATGGGAACCTTAAGCTACATTATTTGGTTTTGGCAGCTTGGGTGCTTTCTTTAATAGTTCAATTTAATAAGTGAATATGATTTTCCAGTATCTCATTATAACATTTTCCTAATGTTATTTGCTTTCAACTATCTGATATATATTTTCCTGTTGGTGATTGTTGGTTTTCATTTCTCCAGTTCTGCTGGCGCATCTTCACCTGCTGCTCCAGAAAATATTGCCAGTGTGGAGAGGTCCAGCCATGGAAATAATTCTAAAGCAGCGTCTCAACTTCCATGGACTTCGTTGAGTACCAATGCTGGTGGTTCTGCTCTGGGATCATCAAGACCTTCTTGCAGGCCATGGGAAAGAGGGGACTTGCTGAGGCGTTTGGCCACCTTTAAACCATCAAATTGGTTTAGGAAGCCTAAGGTACTCAGTTCATTCTGGATTCAGTACTTTGTATATTGTTGTTATGATTGTTTTTATTTTTTACTGTTTCTCATTAATGTGGGGGTAACTTTCTTCTGGCATCTTGTTACTGTGCTAATTACTTATTTTTCTCACTTGCTTATAAGATTTTTTTGAGGAATCTTATATTAGTTTTTCAAATTTCTTGCAGGCGGCTAGTTCATTGGTTTGTGCTCAAAGAGGTTGGGTTAATGTTGATGTTGATAAAATTGTGTGCGAGTCATGTGGTGCCTGTCTTTGTTTTGTTTTGGCATCATCTTGGACCCCGTCTGAAGGTTAGCTTAGCTTAGCTTAATTAGTTGTTCTCTCTTTGACAGGCACTGTTTAAGTCTTGTTTTTAATTCTGAACCAGACTTGTAAAATTTTCATCTTATTGTAGCTACAGGCATGAGAAAAAAAAATAATTAAGTTCCATCGAATAATTATGTTTTTAATCTTTTATTTCGTGTTTTTGGGAAAAATTACTGCAGCAATGCAGTACTTTGCTGTAACAAATAATATATTGTAAGCCCACAAAATCAAGATGTATTTCGTAATTTTTCTTATTTTTTGTTTGATTATTTAAGATAGATTATAACAAGTATTAGCCCTATCAATATTGTTCTTATTCTTTTTTTCCTTGGGATGGGGGTATTTTGAAGTTGAAAGTGCCTGTGAAGCCTTTGCCAAGCAGTTGGATGTTGGTCACAATGTCAGGTGTCCTTGGAGAGGAAACAGCTGTCCTGAAAGCTTGGTGCAGTTTCCTCCAACTCCTCAATCTGCATTATTTGGTGGATATAAAGATCGATGTGATGCGCTTTTTCAATTTCAGTTTCTTCCTATTGTTGCTGCATCTGCTATTGAGCAGATGCGGTTGTCTCGCAGTCCACAGATTGAAAGGTTTCTGTCTCAGTCACAGAATGTTACTGCTGGAGAACTAGAATTCAGGCCCGAAGGCATACCAGATCTTGAAGCCTCTCGAGAGGGAGCATTCGGTTTATATTCTTGTGTAAGATAAAATTATATTTCATTCCCGCCCATGTCATACAATTGTATATCATTGTGGTGGTGCCTGTGTCATTCATTGCTTATTTTTCTTTTTAATCACCTATTGTAGGCCCAAAAGCTTATAAGTCTCTGTGGATGGGAACCAAGGTGGCTGCTAAATGTTCTAGACTGTGAAGAGCATTCTGTTCAATCAGCTCGTGAAGGGTGTTCTTTTGGCCCTGCCCAAGCACAGGTCCATCTTTCACATGATCCTGGACCAAGCAAGAAGGCACACTCTGCTTCAACTAGAAAGGATGCTGGAAAGAACAAGCTTTTAGCCGGGGAGTCCAGAGGTGACTCCAGGTCACCCCTTCTAGATTGCAGCTTATGTGGTGCTACAGTTAGAATATTGGATTTCTTGACTGTTCCTCGACCTGCTCGTTTCACACCTAATAATATTGATATTCCTGATACAAGTAGGAAAATGGGATTGACACGTGGAGTGAGTGCAGCCAGTGGGATTAACGGTTGGGTTCCTGCAAATGATACAGGACAAGAACAGACTGAAGATCGTGATGAGGTGGCTACAACTGATGAGGGAAAATTGCGTCAGAATGTGGAAGTTGATCTGAATCTCACAATGGCAGGAGGTTTATTTTTTACTCAGGTAGTCAGGGCTACAGTGCTAGAAAATGTTCATGATGTGGATATGGGGAGAGATTTAATGATAGGACAACCTGCAGGCAGCGAGGTTGGTGATCGTGCAGCTTCATATGAATCACGAGGACCTAGTTCCCGTAAGCGAAGTTTGGAAATAGGTGGTAGCTCTGATAATAGGCCTCAAGTGATAATGCAGCCAGCTGATAGTGTAGAAGGAACTGTTATCGATCGTGACGGTGACGAAATCACTGATGGAAGACAATTTTCGGCTGGTCTGTCAAAACGTGCTCGTGACTCTGACTTTGTTGATACATACTGTTCACCGTATCAGAAAGACTCATCTGGTGCTGGTCCTAGTCATTCAGTGGGCCTTGACATCAACGCCGAGGGAAGCCGAATTCCTTCTTTTCGTCAAGGAAGTGATCAAATTATTGGAAATCCATCAGCCATGGATTCAACACATGCATCATCTGTCATTGCAATGGATACTGTTTGTCACAGTGCCGATGATGACTCGATGGAGAGTGTTGAAAACTACCCTGGAGATGTTGACGATGTTTATTTTCCATCTTCCAGTACATATGGAAACATTGACATGAATGAGACATCAGAACTAAATTATAGTAATCAGGGTCAACAAAGCATTGGTTTCCAACCTGCCGCAGAAGTAGCTCCTGGTGAAATGGGAGTTAGTAGTACAAATGATGGTGAAGAAATCTTTAATGCAGAAACTGTTACAGCTCAAGGTAGGGATGGTTTTAGTTTTGGGATTAGTGGGGGGAGTGTTGGTATGTGTGCCAGTCATGAAGCTGAGATTCATGGAGCTGATGTATCTGTTCATAGAGCAGGTAGTGTAGTTGGTGATGTGGAACCTAGAGTAGAAGATGTTGAGAATCAAGTTCAGACTGGTGAGTCTGTTCCTGGTCCTGGTTTAACGGATGAAATTGTCCCTGATGAAGTTAATAGGGAAGACCCTCATGGTGATAGTCAGGAGATGTTATCTCGATCTGTGGAAAGAGCTGATAGTGGCTCAAAAATAGACGGTTCAAGAAAAGCTGATTCAGTCGGAAGTGGTGAAAAGGCAAGTCAAAGGTTCAAGGTTGGTGTTGGAAACAGTGTTCTTCCCTCTCTTTCCTGCAATGAAAAAATGGATTCTAGTGCTGAAGCAACAAGGAAAGATGTCACAAATGCGGGAAAATCATCATCCACGAACAATTTTCCATACTTCGAGTCAGATTACGCAATTTCGAATGGGATAGGTATGGTTCTTCAGTAAATATAATTTCTATTATCAGTAAACATCGAGTATTCATGCAAAGCTTTTGAGGATGATAAAAAAATCACCCCAAAAAAATCCGTTTCTTGGTGACTTAAAATTTATATTTCTTTTTCAATACCATTCCCCTCAGCCTGCTGTTATTCATCATTTACAAATTGAATTACAGGGCCTCCAAAGGTTGAAAGTAATTATGAAGATGCAGCAGAATTTGACCCAATCATCCATCACAACCAATTTTGCCCATGGGTGAACGGAAATGTTGCAGCTGCTGGCTCTAGTAGCCGCAGCGGTGGTAATGTTGCCGATACTGTTGCACTATGTGGGTGGCAGCTAACGTTGGATGCATTAGATGCATTGCGATCACTTGGACATATTCCAATTCAGATTGGTCAGTCTGAGTCAGCAGCATCTTTGTATAAGGTATGTTGTATCTTGCCACCTTAATACCTCGTACTCCTTCCCTTCCACTCTCCTTTTCTCTTGCCAGTTGCAAATATCGCCTTTTCTTTCACTGATTTGTTTCTTGTGCAGGATGACCACCAAACTCCGAATCAAAAGCTCCTCCAACGGCACTCCATGAGCAGAAGCCAAGGACAACAATAGTTGAAATCTGAAACCAAAGGTACTTCCTGCCGTTGCCCAGATATCATGTCGATATTAAATTAGTGTTCGTTGATCCCTATTATCATTTGCCGGCTTTTTAATGCAATTTGCTTACTGGGAAAATGCAGGTAATTCTTATCGTCCTTCATTTCATGCTCATGTTGTCTTGTTGGTGTAGATATATACTTTGTTCAATCTCATCTGCAATCTGCTACAGAGCCGCTGCTGGCCAATTTGTAACAGTCTTTGTTTTTCCTTTCTCCATTTTCCATCCTGAAATCTTCTCCTAAATTAAAGTTAAATAATCTGTATGTTTTAAGGAAGAGACGCTAGTTTATGAAGTAACACTTTTATGTCCTCAGTTTCAGCTTTTTTATTCTTAATTTAAAGGAGGAACTGATTCGATCAAGGTCATATCTTCCGCCATTGGTCTGCTACAATTTTATCTGTCTGTCTAACTTCATTTGTTTTCTCCTTAAATCTGTTTGAAAGAGAGGATTCAATGATCAAGTTTCATCCTTTTAATCAAATTTTTATACCACAAAGAAAAGTTGAATTTTTTTTTTTCCTCTTTTCATTTTTGCTCCAATCAATTCCTGTCATTTATATGATCTTCACCTAAAAAATCTGTGTAATCCACACTTGGCCAATCGAAATCAAGCAACATGCCACGTGTGATTTTCTATAAACCAATAAAGCCAATCTGATAAAGCTCTTGGAGAAAGTTCCAGTTTCCCAGCAGCCTCCCATACCACACCATGCCACCATCACCAGCACTGCACTCTTCACTCTGCTTCTCATGTCAAAAACCTACCACTCCTCCACCCTCACACTCATTCTTACCCTCTTCTGCTAAACCCAGAAGCCTCCTCTATAGCCACCCACTTTACTCCCCAATCCGCTCACACATCTCACTTCAGATCAAAGAAAAGATCTTATGCCTTGAAATCATGGGTGTCGATTCTGGTAAAGCTTTGTCTCAGAACCCTTCTCTCCACTCTGCTTCTCTCACCTCTATCCACTCTGTCATCTCCTTTCTCCAGTCCAAAGGTATCCACCATAAAGACTTGGCTAGAATATTTGGCATGTGCCCATCACTCCTCACTTCAGACATCAAAACTGAACTCAAACCAGTCTTTAGCTTCCTGTCCAAAGACCTTAAAGTTCCTGACAATAACTTCAGAAGGGTTATAAATAAGTGCCCAAGATTGCTTGTTTCTAGTGTACAAGACCAACTGAAGCCTTGCTTGTTTTATCTTCAAAGACTTGGGTTTAAAGATTTAGAGGCATTAGCCTATCAAGACTCAATCTTGTTGGTTTCCAATGTTGAAAAGACCTTGATTCCAAAGCTGGAGTACTTGCAAAGTTTAGGGATGTCAAGAGATGAGGCTGTTTGTATGGTTTTGAGATGCCCAGCACTGTTTACTTTCAGTATTGAGAATAATTTCAAGCCAAAGTTTGATTATTTTGTTGAGGATATGAAGGCGAAGTTAGAGGAGTTGAAAGAGTTTCCACAGTATTTTGCATTTAGTTTGGAGAAAAGGATAAAGCCAAGACATATGGAGGTTGTAGAGAGAGGAATTGAGATGTCATTAGCAACTATGCTCAAGAGCTCCGACGAAGAGTTCAGGGTATTGGTAAAGCAAGAAGCTTGATCATTTGGATTCTTCTGAGATTATCTTCTATGCACTATCTCAAGTGTACATTTGGATTATTCATTTCCTGTATTTATTTGAGTTTTGTAAATGCAAAAAATAGAGAATATTTTATCAAATCTTATTATTTATAACATAAATATTATAAAAGTTAAAATCACATCGTGATCGTATACTTACAAATCGTGTTATTGTGTATTGTGTCGTAAATTTCAAGGGGAAGCAGTGTGACAAATTCAAAAGGGTTAGAGAAACAAAGAATAGAAGAGTTGTCGAAAGAACAAAACCAAAGAAGTGTAAGGCTGAGCTTCGCCCTCGTAGCTGTATATTACTGCAACTAATCGCACTCACTAATCCACTCTTTAACCAAAAATTAATCAAACACCGATCTTTAAACCCCTTCGCAAACAACACTGCTCACGCGTCTTTACTTTTGCACGTCATTGGTCTGTTCTTCTTGTCTTTCTCTTCTCTCTAACCCTCTATTTCTCTCCTCTCAAAAAATATATTATTGAGAAAACATTAAGCATGCTACTTGCTCGAAGCATTTCAAAAGTTTCTAGGATTGCTAAAAGGGGATGTTCTTCTGGCTATTACACTCGGTGTGTGGGACCCACTAGTTCCCAAGTTTCTGGGAACTCTTCTTTAAAGGTAATACCGTCATGAATATCGGTAAAGACTGTCGCTTTATTGTTTTTTGGGTTATTGAAGGGGTGGGTTGCTCTCAAAATTGTTGCCTTAAGTTTTGAATTGATGGAAGATTGAAAGTTTACTGATGGTTTGTTGTTGTATTTTGGAATCAATCTGTGTTTGTGAATTGTGTGTTGGTTGATTGACATGAGAGTTATGGTCGCAATTTTTGTATGATTTTGAGGTTTAGCTGTGTCTTTCGGTGTGGTAACCGTTTATATGTTTTTGTTGTGGTTGATTATGGTGATTAGTAGGTATTCGGTTACAGGGAAACTTACTCTTGGACTTCGCCGGCTTTGCATAGTCTAAGACATTACATCCATCACAGTAGCTCCATAGCTGAGGTTTGAATTTTCAATTTCATTTGATTGATTTGTAATTGTACTTAGCATTGCTAGATGCAGAAATTGTTGAGTGAACATTTATCTGTAAGATATATGATATGATATGCGTGAATATTTTATTTCTTCCTTTATTTAGAATTGCTCCTTGTTTGATTAAGTTTCTGTACTATGGTGATTATCGTTAACCTCATTGAGACAACGGTATGCACTTTGCAGGAACCACTTGACCCATTTTCCCTTGTTGCTGATGAATTGTCACTTCTTGCTAATAGGCTGCGAGAAATGGTCGTCGCTGAGGTATTAAATTGATATTTTTGTGGTTATTGTGTGAGTTAATACATGCGTTGCATACTATTGGATATTTTTTCGTTTTTCAAATATTTGATATGATTTAATTGAGTTCACATTTTATTTGTTGCAGGTTCCTAAACTAGCTTCTGCTGCTGAGTACTTTTTCAAAATGGGAGTGGAAGGAAAGAGGTTTCGTCCAACGGTAATCTTTCTTTCTCCTGCTGGGTAAACCTTCTCAGTTCCACAATTTAGTAGGATCCTGTAATCTTTCTATCTTATATATGTCTTAGATAAGAGCTTGGCGTTTATTTCCCGAAATTTTTTCTTCATGTTCAGTTGATTTGCTACTTGTCTGAAATTAGTTGCTGCTTTCCTGTGTAATTGCAGTTGTTGCTTTTTGGTGACCTTGCATTTCTGAAATAGTTATTTATGAATTCATGGCTTCCAATGTTTTTAAGTTTTGAAATTCATCATTTTCTCATCGATGGAATGATCATGATGTATATGCAGGTGTTATTACTAATGGCAACAGCTTTGAATGTTCACATACCACTACGAAGACCTGATATTGTGGTGGAGGCTTCAACAGGAGAATTACGGACAAGGCAACAAAGCATCGCTGAGATTACAGAGATGATCCATGTCAGTTCTTGACAGTTTCATAGTTTTTTCCCTTGGCAATTTGTGTGGTGAATTGTCTTGTTGACAGTTTTGTTTTTCCTACATTCTTTTTTATTTTTTATTTAAGACTCTTGCAATTGTTTCCATGTCTTAGGTGGCAAGTCTTCTCCACGATGATGTGTTGGATGATGCAAATACAAGACGTGGAATAGGTTCATTAAATTTTGTCATGGGCAATAAGGTACTTTTAACTCCATTTTCTTCAGACATATCCATCATCGTGGCGCAATAACATGAATTTCATTGATTAATTTTCAATAATGAGTTATCCTATGTGAATAATAAAGTAAAACCGGATTATATTTCTGATTGAAGTGTACTTATCCTACTACAAGAAAGCCATGTTTGAAGTAAGAATTTTCTTGAAAAACCTTGAACATCTATTGAAAAATGTTTTACATTTTGTGTTTCCTTAATTTACACCACATACTGACAGTAACTCTATTGGATTTTAGTGTTTCTGATTTTTTTTTCATTGTGTTTTATGACAGGTAGCTGTTTTAGCAGGGGATTTTCTTCTCTCACGTGCTTGTGTGGCTCTTGCTGCTTTGAAAAACACAGAGGTCTGCTGTTAGTTTTATATGTCACTTTCTGTAAGCATGTGGATATTTCATATTTCAAATTTTAATGGGGTGTCTTAGAACTATAATTTCCAAAGCTTAATGTCTTAATCCTTTGACTTCTTGTTCACTAATTATTTTTTTATTCTGCTAAATAGTACGTAGATATACTTTCTTTTGATTTAGTTCACTGGCCAACTACTTTGTGCTTGTAGGTTGTTTCTCTATTGGCTACTGTTGTGGAGCATCTTGTGACAGGTGAAACCATGCAGATGACTTCTACCCCAGAACAACGTTGTAGGTGTGTTTTCCACTTCATCAATTTTGAGGTTGCTATTTAAAGAAGCGGTGGAGTTTGGAGTTTGTATGGAAACTGGTGTTGGCTAAATCATTCATTTTTACTAGTTGCTACCTATTCTCTTGGTCAACTGCCTTTCTTCCTGTACCTTCCTTTGCCTTCTTTTTTTTTGATTTGTATTTACTTGGAGTCCATACTTGGTGATTGTAGTTTTCTTTTCTAACACAAGGATGTTGTCGAAAATTTTTGCATATGTACAGACTAGACTGTGGAGATTTTTTTTTTAAGTTTTATTTGGGGAATGACTTGTTCTTGAATGGTTTATCTTATTGACATACTGGTTTACAGCTACACGGAAATATTTTTAACAATTGACTGTTTATTCGAGATCCTGTAGCTAGTATATGCTGGAGTTCTTTTAGCCTTCATCTATCTAAGAGTTCCAATTTGACCTGGATTTAACTTTTTGTGCCTCGCTGATGGTCAATTTACATTTCTGCAGTATGGATTATTATATGCAAAAGACATATTACAAGACTGCATCTCTTATTTCGAATAGCTGCAAAGCAATAGCACTTCTTGCAGGACAAACAACAGAAGTAGCAATGTTGGCTTTTGAGTATGGAAAAAATCTGGTTGGTTAATTTCCGTTTGGTTAAATGCACAAAATAAGTTTACGTGAATATGTTGTTTGTATATTGACAAGTTGATGGATGAATGTGATGTCATGTTTTGCAGTTGAAATGTTCTAGACTCGACTCTTTCTATCTGATCTGATCACATTTAGTTTAACGGTTCTTTTACTGATGTGTTTCAATGTTTTTTTTTTTCCAGGGGTTGGCATTTCAATTGATAGATGACGTTCTTGATTTCACTGGTACATCAACCTCCCTTGGCAAAGGTTCATTGTCTGACATAAGCCATGTAATTCATCCAACCTTAATATGAATCAATAATGCTTTGAAATTCATTACGATGGCTACTTGAAATGTTAAGATTCTGATTCCTCTTCAATAAAATGCTTGCAGGGAATTGTAACAGCTCCTATATTGTTTGCCATGGAGGAGTTTCCACAGCTGCGCACTATTATTGAACAGGGATTTGACAAATCTGAAAATGTTGATATTGTAAGTTTGCCTGATCCTTCTCCATTTCTTGAGCAATATATGTTTTCATCAAAAAACTGCTTAACATAATATAAAAGATCTTGGCTCTTTCAAATCTTGGATATCTTTGGCCAGGTTTTGAACATTCCAGGTTCAATGTTATCAATAAGACTACATTTCAAAGTTTGTGTTATTTGTAATTTTTCAGTCATTTCAGTTTTCTATGTGGTTAAAATTATAGTACCATAACAATAGGCTTGTGGCTACTAGGACTTTAATCAAGCCGAACTGAGCCGAGTTTTAGAGTATTCGAACTCAGTTCATTTAAAGGGTTGAGACTTTCATTAGCGGCAATAGAATAAACAACACTATATTTTGTGATCTTAATTGAGCTACTGCTGCAGGCACTTGAGTACCTTGGCAAGAGTCGTGGAATTCAAAGGACAAGGGAATTAGCAGCAAAGCATGCTAACCTTGCGGCCTCTGCCATTGATTCTCTACCCGAAACTGACGACGAAGAAGTGAGAAAATCAAGGCGGGCGTTAGTAGATATCACCCAAAGAGTAATTACCAGAAATAAGTGACAGAAGTCCATTAATTTCTGTCAGCTCATAGCAGAATTTTTGGTTGTTGTTTCAGTTACTGTTCCTGTAACGCAAGGGCCAGTCTTCCATCTGGTTTTCATTTATTCAATTCGTTACAAAAATTTTTGTTTTACATGGTAATTGTGAGGACTTGATTCTTGTAAATTATACATTCTGGGCAAGTTCAACGAATGCAGTTAGACTATACTCCAATAAGATGCCCGAGTCAATTCTGCCATTTTCTCCTGTTGTCTGGATCATTGTTTCAAAGAAGCTCCATCTCTCCAACAACGGAACTAAATCTCATCTAGCTTTCATAATTATTCACAACCTTACAAAACTTTTTTGTTCTGTATCGTTTTTGTCATGACCTGATTGTGAAGCAAACCTTTCAGTGGAGCGAGTGCGACAAATACTGTCAGACTGGTCCATTAAGATGCAAGAGTGGTTCTCTCTCTTTTTCCTGATCTGGATGTTTTTAATGAATGTTTGAGACTTGAAGTTCAGGCCAATTTTAACTTTTTTCTTGTTATCAGTTTAGTTTCAATCAATGTCCGGTAAAAACCTGCCCTTGTAAAGCTGTCTCCTATACAGTCGTGAGATTTGCATTTATTGAAGTTGCTCAGAAATGTCGATTCTCTTAGAATAACAGGTCTTGGTGCCAATAGTATCACACACAGAAAAGCTGCAAGTTGCGACCGCGGAAACAAATTGGAGGCGTATTTTTTAAGTTAATTTTTGAAGTCATTGTTGATGAATGGGGTTACGCGTAAATCATTTTCACTTGAGGCAATTCTTGTTCCAAAAACGATGAACAAAGCATGTACAAGTAGGTCACATGAAAGCTTAGGTCTAAAATTTATAATTTCAAATTTACAAATATTACAGCATTCTTGAACTTATGCTTCAACCCTTTTCTTGTACAATCTTGCAGACTGCAGGAAATTGTTCATCCTGTCAAGAAGGGCAGGTTACTTTGGAACTGCCTCTGTACAAAACCACCTACGGAAATCAAGAATGGCCATTTCTATCATCCTCATATTAACATAGTTACAGCTGTCGTTTTAAAGGAGTTGGATTAGGCATATTGTACAGCATCAGAAGATCAAGCACACAACAATTTCTACTTAAGACAGATTCCTGAAGACTGAAGTCTCTAACATCTCTTTCACCAAAACACTGAAGAGCCGTTGGCTTCAAATTCCTCCTCAAAAGGTGATGAAACAAAGATTTCTAATAGTCACTAGTTAAAACAAGACATCTTGCGAGATGAATGCTTCCCATGCGTCTTGTAGAATGGAAAAGGCCTTCTCTGCAACATATTTCTGGGATTGTGAAGCTCCTCTTTGTTGCAGTTTGTCTGGATGGAGAGACAGTCTTGCTTTCTGATATGCCTTTTTTACATGTGAACTATCAATTAGATTTGTGATGGGAATTGCATGCCAACCACTATTGGGCCACAGAATCTGAAAAATTCGAACCATGAAGGCAAATGATTATGAGTACCAGAATGTCTTGTCAAACACAATTAGAATCAACAGCTGAGAATCATAAATCTTACATGATGTAGTGTTGAAATCAGAAAACGAATGTTGGTTTCTTTTCCGGACGACCACAGCTTAATATCTTCATCCATCATTTCCATCTCTATCTGTAGTTTCTGGAAAGCAAACCAAATTCCCCCATTAATCAGGATTTCCTTTCTAGAGGCATAATACTAGTGACTATATTTTGTTAAGAGCTAACCTCTTTCTCTATTATTTTAACTTCTTCAGGTTTCCTCTTCTCTAATTCTTCCTGCAAAAGTAGAAACACTGTTACTTGATCCACACTTACTCAAGATTCTCAAATTTCTCATGAATAAGATGAAAGAAAGAAGAATTTTACCGGCGTAGACGGTGTCCGTCCATGGTCATCACTCTGTTGCGTCAGCTCTTGTGAACTTGCTCTCTCTGCCGCATTCAAACAGAAAAAAAGCTCGTTTCATCACCGAACTTACAGAACAAAAGAATTTGTGGTATTAAAGCAAGACAATTCATTACCAGAAGCTTCAGCAGAGTGATACTTCTCTTTGGCCCAAGCAATGGCCTCATCAATAGACACTGCTTCTCCATTTCCCTCTCTATGATCAGAATTGATTTCAATCACATAAGAACTCATCACTTCATCTTCTTCCTGTTCAATTTCTTCTTCTTGCATTACATTAAATTCCATTCCTCTAGACTTAGTCTGTGGCAGTGGCTCTTCACAAAGTGAAGAAGCTGGAGATGATGGAGAGTTCAGCTCCAAATCATCCACTGATATTTTCACACTTCTGTATGAATTGGGTTCAATACTGATGGTTTCTGGAGACGAAACCTGCTGCGAAAATCTGTAACAAGAGCCCCGAAGATTGTCATTCCATTCACCATCCAGGGGAGCATTTTCAGCAGTACTGTATGGAAAAGATGTCATCTTTTGTTTCCTCGGAACTTCTTCAGGCCGCATTGTGTTTGAGTTCCATCTACACGGCACGTTTATCGGTCTGTAAAATTTAAACAGACAAACTTATTCTTGAGCTAATCTTAAACAAACATATCTACACGATCCATAAATCTCTAGAAGGGCATAAGCGTAAAAAGAAACTAACAGAAGAGTCAAAAAACAGTTAAAAGCAGTTCCATGCAGACTGACCTAAGCTTGGAAGCGAAAGAATTCAACGCCACGTCATCTCTCCTATGAGGACTCAACTCCTCGGAGCTCAAAACGGACGAAGAGTTACTCTTACTCTTGGATTTGGAACAAGGCCGTGACCTATCCCTTGACCTTCTCCCACCGTCATCATCACCCCCAAACACATCACTATAAAACCACTCTCCTCTAGCCGGAATCCTGAAGGCTGGCAGGCTCCGGCCAGCTGAGCTGCTCGAGCTGGAGACAAACTCCGGAGGGCGGAAAATCTCCTCATAAAAGGAGGAATATGCAGAAGAAAATTCGCCAGAAAATTTTCTTGACATGACACAGCGAGGTGGGCCGCCGAAGACGTCGGAGAAGTCTTGACATTCAAGTGAGTGACGAGAAGTCGAGGTTGTTTCCACGGAACGACGTCGTGGGAGGTTTGTTCCCATTCTCATTTTCCAAGACTCATCCATAAAAATTTATGTGGCTAGGGTTATATAGTATGGTTTTATAAGGGTGTATATATATATATATATATATATATAATTTTTACAGAGGAAGATAGATATGTTGTGTTGTGTGTGAGTTATGGAAGGAGAGTTATGTGTGGAGGTTGAAGAAACGAAGAGGTAGGTGTAGCTGTGGAAATGGAAATGGTGGTGACTTATTATTAACTTTGGTTTTTTCTTATTGGTGTGTTTAGGTTGAAGGTTTATGTTTGTCTTTTAGCTTATATATTAATCTTTTTTTTTTCTTCTATTTTATTTTTGGTTCATGATACATACATGATATATATATGTTGTTGCCTTTTCATCACTGTAAATTCAGATTGAAAAGGAGATGAAAAAGAGCAGTAATGTTGAAAACCCTAGAGGAGTATGGTTAAATATGTGGAGATGTAGTGATGATGGTAGAAGAAGAATGAGAATGACATTGCTAACCTGGAAAGATGGGTTTTCAGTCCCCACATTCACATAATGATTTGGTATGAATTATGTATTCTAAGTATCTTAGACTAATCCCTGTTTGAGTCGGGTAGGACCACGAGGACAGGAAAACTCTCCCAACTGAGTTTCAACGTAACTACGCACCCAGAACTTAAACTCGAAATCTCTGGTTAAATTAGAACAACCGCACATTCACATAATTATATGTTACTATTTGTATACATTCATGCTTTTAGGATATGGTTATATTTCAACAAATTAATTCCATTTTTTCTATTTTCTTTTCTAATTTTTTTGGGTGAGAACATAATTTTATATATAAAAAAAATTATATTAAATTTTTTGTAATATTGCAATAGTGAATAAAAAATAATATCATATTAAGGAATTGATAACTCTAAGAGAGAATATTATTTTGCTTTTCATTCTTTAACTTTAATTCTGGCTTTTGTTTTGTTAAAAATATATATATTCGGTAAAGATGGTACTAAAGATAGTAAAAGGTGGATAAATTCATGCGTGCGAAAAGGATCCTAAAGCAATCATTTGAAATAATGGTTTTGATAAACTTAGTCTTACATTCCAAATAATATCATTTTATTACGATAATTAAAATTAAATTATTCAAATAATTTAAAAATTAAAATAAATTTAAAATTTTATCATAAATTATCAATTTTTTTATTAAAGATAAAATTTTATTTATATATTGTAACATTTTGGATATTTTTCGTCGTAAAATGACAATAAATATATGGTTAAATGTTAATATATAAAGGTATACAAAAGGTTGATCGAAGGTTGACGCGAAATGATAGACGAAAAATCAGAAAATCTGGAAATTAGGGAGAATGCGTAGTGGACAGCAAGGTTGATCGAAGGTTGGTCGCTGCCACACCGCGTACTTCACGGCCACCACGCATTCTGAGCTGTCAGCTTAAAAAAATATATATATTTCGAAGTATCGGGACCAATTTTTGCACCTCTTCACTTCTACTTTCATTTTCAGAGTTTTGCAGAGAATTAGAGCAGGGAAGAGTGAGGAATTGAGAGTTTGATCAAAGAAAAAGGGATTTGGATTTGGTTCCTTGCATACATGGCTAAGGTAAGATGGTAATCAAAGTAGGTTGGTTTACTTTGAATTGATAATAAGTTGATGAAATGAGTTTTATGCTTGGTTTAGGTTGAATTAATTGCTGGAATTGATGGAATGATTCAAAGTAAACTGAATTATGATGTTGAGAAGTTGAAATTTATGTTAAGCATATGTGAGGTTGAGTTTTGTGTAGGAAAAATTTGGTTGAAATTTGGTTTACAATGAATTGAATTATGGCTATTTACTATGGAAATGTTGCTAGAATGGTTATGAATAAATGTTAAGAATTGAAAGAAGTTTTGTGAATTATTTAGAATTAATTGAAGATGCGTTTGAGAAAGATTGGTTTAGTATGGAAATGTTGGCTGAGAATACTTATATTCGTGTGAAATTGCATTTCATTGCACTTCATACATTATATTCGTATATGTATGATTGGGATTGCTATTGTTGAACCTGTGTGGTTCGTATTTTGCTGTGTGTGCGATATTGAATGATCGTATTATGTTGTGTGCATATTGTTTGATCTGTGTGATCATATTGTGCTGTGTGCCAGTGTTTGATAAAGCTGTGTGCTAGATTATAATCGATAGCTGTGTGCTGAATTTGATATCTGTGTGAAATTGAATTGTCTGGCATTCGGGGATGCCGAGGGACAAGATAAATACGCACGTTCACGTGCTATTATATATTTTCCCCTGCACATCATTTACGTTAAGGCTGAGAATACTTACTGAGTATTGTTTATACTCACCTCGTTGTTGTTTTAAATGATTGTGCAGATCGTAGGTAGCTGCCTTTCACTGGACTACAGAGTTGATCGACACTTTTCAGAGCTACGTTAGAGGTCGAGCTCCAGTTGTCATTTTTGTTATTTTGGATTTGTACATATTGTACATTTGTATATACATGCAGGTTTTTAGTTTGAATGTTTTCAAACTTATTTGCTTCCGCTACTGCTTTGTTTTACGAATGAAAACAGAT
>CANYCX010855130.1:0-20536 GCA_948193385.1 Breynia disticha f. nivosa
AACAAAAAAAAATTGAGTCCTAATATATAAAATGTCAATCCCTAGATCACAAACCTGCAATCTAAGGTAAGCAAAGATTGGAGTTTCTAGCAAATGAATCAGTTTATCCAGCTGTACCAAAAATTTGACAGTAATATCTTCCTCTACCAATGACTGAATGACAACACATGCATGCTGGTATGTCTGCAAAGATCCGAAAATTACCAAAGCTGCGGCAGAAAAACAAAAGCTAAAAAGCAAATAATAGTTGCAATTTGCACAGCTTCAAATGTTTATGAAGACGCACCTGTGCTAATAAGCAAAGGCTTATAATTGCCATGGGTGAGTGGCACCAGGAAGCATACAATGAAATGAACAAATCTTTTCCTGCGGGGTTCACCAGTGATTGTTTTAAAAGATCTCGAAGCTCAGCCAACTCGGACGACGTAAGCAAAATTAAATTCAAAGCCTGAAGAAAATAATCGAAACAAAACTTATATGTTAGAATTCTCGAAGAATAAGGCGAAAGAGAGGGTTTGCATTGGCAGGGATAAATGGAAATCTATAGAAAACAGCCCAGTTTGGCACAGCTCATGAAAAACAGCTTTTATTGTTGGCAAAAGTTGGTTTTGGGATTTCACTAAAACACTAAAACTTAGAGCTTTACAAAATCAATTTTGCAAAAATCTGTGATTACCAAACACATAATGTTCAGCTCTCTCTCATAAGCAGATTTTACTTCCAAAAAAAATTGTGCCAAATGCACGCTGGAATTACAAGTTATACCCTTTACAAGCTCCTCAAGAAAGTTCTAAGATTTCTTTTAATTTACTATGATGCATTCGTTAGGCAGTTTGGCATTATTATCACGACCAACACCCATGCAAAACAATGTCTAATTCACGCTTGGGCTATTACAAAGGAAATAGAATTCCATCTTTCCATCGAAAATTTTCATCTTCTTTTCCAGCTCATCCACTGTCTAGCCACGCCATTTTCCAGGCGAAAGTATTTCAAAAAAAATTGAAAAATAAAAAGGAAAAACAGAAACTCAACCTGGACCATAGTGGATGCAAAATCAAGGTCAGCTTCACCCTCCAATATTGTGGAGAGTTCTCGATAGACCCTTTCAGCATCTAAAAGAACACAGAGTCTTCGAATTATCAAAGCACCACGCCTAAAAAGATCAACCAATTAAATTCCAGAAACAAAAACAAACAATCCCCATATGAAAGGAAAGGGAAATAATGGGAAACTCACTTTTCCAGGAGAGAATTGTCAATGCGAAAATTATGCACTAAGAAAACAACTAGCTGGCGGAAATGTTGTAAATCCTTAGCGATGCAAGCATGAACCTCAAGGACAAGTAGCACTACCTGTGGAGAATAATAAATTCACCAATTGTAAGAAGTTTGACAATGCAGTTGCATGGATTCAGGTATCAATCACAAAGATTCTACAATTATCAAAGCTAGAACTTGATAAAGTTGAAATCATTAGTAATGACTCAAAAGATTAAAACAATTGAAGTACACAGAGAAATCAACTACAGCAGAAAAATATGAAAGAAAATGAGAACTTGAGGAGAGGGATCTTCCATCCCACTTTTCCCATAAAGCAACTTCAGCAGAAAAATATGAACAAAAATGTGGACTTGAGAAGAAGGGTCTTCCATCCCACTTTTCTTATACAGAAACTCCAGCAGAGAAATATGAACGAAAATGTGAAGTTGAAAAGAGGGGTCTTCCATCCCACTTTTCCCACTCCAGTAGAAAAATATGAACGAAAATGTGATCTTGAGAAGAGGGACCTTCATCCCACTTATCCCATACAGCAATTTTTTAACAAAAAATCCCACATGAATACAAAAGCCACAGCATAGTTAAAAATTAATTGAATCAACAAGGGCAAAGAGATTAAATACAGACTTCTCTTTACGACAAAATCAAAGCACTAAATCAGTTATTAAAGACGAAATGTGCATGAAGAAAAGATAATCATAATGCAGCCACATAAACTGATAAACACACTCATGTGCACGCATAAATTTAGTATACTAGGGTCAGCCCAGACCAACACCAATCTCCAGTTGAGTGTGACCTGCTCTACTAGCCAATCCAATGATCAAATTATTAAACTGAATAATTGATATCATAAAATTTTACCCAATTGTATGGATGTATCTGTCTAACATTTTCCTTCAGTCAGATTACTAGCCTTCTATATGTAAGAATCAAAATAACTGAATGAATCTATTCTGCCTCTTAGTCAATAGCAACAAAAATCTGTCTTCTTCTAAATTCCCAAGAAGAAAGACATGAGCAACATGGCAACAATTGATGGATATTGGGACAAGATTTCATGACTCAATGTTATGATTCTGCAATATTGAACTTGTCAAAAGATAAACATAAAAGACATATACTACAGATTACCTCATCAGAAGGGTCAGATAATGCTTTAAGAAGAGTATCAAATATATCATTAAGATATACCAAGACCTGTATCAGATATGGAAAAGAAGATATGGTGTTATCAAAGCACAATAAAATTCTAGAAATTGACCAACAATACTTTGTGAAGCTAAACGGAATTTAATACAAACATGCAATCAAAAAGTTATTAAATATTCCATTCAACCTGTGTTGTTCAAAGCTCAAATAGCAGATGAAGTTAAAAAAATAGACAAATTACAGATAATGCTAAAATACCTCAGCACGATGTCTGTTTAAAAGAGTTGATAACCAGTGTAATGATTCAATCCTGGTAGCCTCCCACTCACTAGACAATTGCCTAAACAGTAAGAATCAACAGTCTTTGTGAGATCACTAAGTAATCATTAAGAATGAACATATAGAGATCATCTTTAGAGACCATATCAAAATCATCTATGCCTAAACATTATTTGAAAAGATCAAGTTTGCATAAACATGAATATCTAGAGTTAAATTATTCTAGATCAGTTGAAGACACCTCCTGGCAATCGAAAGAATCTCTCCAACGTCAAATCCTTCTGCCGGTTCAGCATGAATTGTACGAAGTTCCTCATTGGTTTCACGAGCAACCTGAAGCACCGAGGTGGAAGATCACTATAATATGCCCAGAACATTGACGTTCTCTTCCTCAATGTACAAACTGACTTACCACTCTAATTTTCTCTTCTTTGTCAGATATACAGGGGAGAATGGCTCCAAGTATAGCTGCATAGTGAGGAACAAGTTGATCTCCACCAAGTTTTACAAACTCATTTATCTGGACATTGGGAAAATTAAAATTGATTAGATAAATAGAATTAAGCAACAACTAGGCACTAGCACAGAACTCTTAACAGGTCCAATCATTCATGTATTAAGATTAATACATAAGAATAACAGAAAATCTCATCACATACAAACAAGAATCAGCAGATATGCACATCCACAAATTTCATAAATGTCTATACAAACTTACATTCAGATAACTTAAAAGTGCACTTACCCATGTTATAGCTGTTAGCCGCGTAAACTCATCTGGAGAAGCCGCTCGTTGCACCAGTATTTCAGCCATTCGACCATAATCTACAGACTTCAACAGTAGCACTGCTCGAGTCAGAAAATTAAATGAACAAAAATTTTTATTTTTATATCAAAGCACTTACATCAAATAGGAGTCCCAGGGATTATATAAATCAAACATATGAGCAAAAATTTAGTTTGCATGCACAAATAAGTAGAATGTAAGAAATTCTACAGCAGTTTTAAGAATGGCAGATGTCTTACTGGGGAATTCTTGATCTCTTGCAGGAACTCTGAGAGTGCAGAATCAGCCTGTTGTCTTATTTCGTGACTAGAATCACTCAACATATTAAACAAACCTGAAATTCATCAAAATACTTCTAAGCTCAGGTTGTTAGTCATCATCACACAAGCAGATTCCTGAGCGTTCCAAATTTCAAAAGATGTTTACCATCAAGAAAATCAGGAAGAAAACCCAGCATATCTATATCTGGAACACTGTCTAAGACAGTGATCCATCCCACCAAAAACTGGCGAACATAGGGATTTAGAACATTCATACGCTCTCTCAGCAATGGGATAAATTCTTCAATGCTGCCAATTAACACCATAAAAGATTAACGTCCACAAGGTTTAGCTTAAAATTCTCATAAATAAGAATCAAACATATCAAAGATTACCGTACCTGAATTGATCACTTTCTGTAACAATGTCCTGTTGATAAAGTAATGAAATGAAAATCAATGTCAGAAAGGCACTTTTTCCTAACAACCACAATATAAATTGTATACTTGCACTGGAAATGAAGATTTACCTTTACAAGCCGATCCAAAAGATGTGCAGCACTTTGTACATTGGGATCTGAATCTGCTGAAAGTTTACATAAGGCATCAAAAATTTGATTGAAAAACACGATAAAGTCCCCCCTTACCACCTGCATAAAACAAAAGTGCAATTTGTTATGATCTATAACAATCCAACAAAATGGCATCAAGGGAAAAAAAGCAAGTTTCTTTATCACCTTTGCAATGTTATACAGAGCTTCACAAGCATAATAACGAACTCTACTATCTTGATCAGAGAAAGAACCAAGCACCGGTGGAACAATTTGCTGGGAAGATGCACCAAAAGTAAAAGTGAATCACGAATACATATGGACAATTGAGCATCAAACAAAAAAGAAAAAGATAATGCTTTACATTGATGAGAAGATCACAAACACAATTGTATTACTACAACAAAACATAACAAGGCGCCATCTTTATTATTCTAATCTGTACAACACTAAAATAAAACTATCAAATAGTATAAAAAATTATCAAACTATTTCCTCGTCTTTCAAAAGTCAAAACAACTTAACACTAGCGACCAACATGATACAGCAGCAATAAGATTAGGGACAATAGGTCCACAATTTCAAGAAAAGAACTGTTTTTCTACTTCTATCAGCAGGTCTACCAAACAAATCTAGTATGCATTTATTTCTAGTTCAATCTTTGATACCTTTAAGAGATTTAAACTGCAAACAATAAAATTACAAAAATGGGCAGTATCAAACAATGATGACTGAATGACCAAACAAAATCATGGAATTTCTTACCATGTTACGTGACTTCCATAAGCTTTGTTTCATTTTATCTTGATTTCAGATTTGTTAGTTCAGTTTATTAGATTACGTTAGTTTGGTTTAGTTCAAATTTAGAGATTAGCTTTAGAAGAGTTTGAGTTTAGTTAGAAGTCTAAATAAGTTGCTGTTATGTATTATTATTATAAGGGCAGCTTGCCTCATTAATGGATTATAATATGAAATTCAAATAAACCAAAGGGAAAGATAGCTCTCTCTTCTCAAGAGCTTCCAGATTGGCTAGCTCTCCGTATTGAGAGCCAATCATCACCATTGCTCCTCAACATAACTCCGTGACTAGATCCATGTCTAGGGCTCATAGCACCCACACAGATATATTTCTAAAAAAATACAAATTTCTTTAAACATCTTTCACATAGAGAATACTTGAATACTTCAACATTTTCAAACTCTAGTGAACTTTTTTTACCAGTAACTCTCGTAACTTCATACAAATGTCCCTCCTTCCTGAAGCATTTTATATTCCTCATAAATGATAAAAAAATTGATAAATCTTTTGCATGTGTTCCTTTTATCTGGAAAACTAAGCTCCCGCACTCTACTGATTTACTTGACCAAGAAACTAACACACACTTTGCTCCCAGAAAACTTTACTTGAAAACACAGAACATAATTCCTGGCTTATAAACTTTTTCTTTGCTTAAATTCAATTAACATAAATGAATAATCCTTGAATTCCAAGGTTATATGACTTAAGTGAACTCATTTTCACCAGAATAATTCATTACAAATTGTTATTATCCTAAGATTAATGATTCATGTTCTTTCTACCAACTAAAAAATGATGCAACCATTCATAAAATAAAAGAATTTAAGGAAAAAAAAAACTTTCTCGTGAATATAACCCCTAACTCTGTTTTAACTGAATCTACATGTTTTTCAAAGTGACATGCATCATGCCAACGATATCAAAGCTCACACATGAACCAACCATGAAAGTAGATGATTAAACAAACTTCAACTTCTAAAAATAATAATTCATCATCAAGCAACACCAGAAATAAGCCTGATAAACTTATTAATTCAATGCACCTATATTTCAGCAAGAATTACCACAGCTTCTGAATATTCATTCATATTTCACAACGAACTAATGAGGCAAATATATAATACTTCATCATCATCAATCTCCAAAGAAAATATTCACACCCATTCAAAGACTCCCAATAAGTAACTAATTTGAGAAAATAAAAATTACACTCTCGCTTACTTCAAGATGCTGTGCAGCTTCGGAAGTCAACCCAACAGTGGCAGCAGCCAACCCAATCAATCCACCCTGCTACAGTCAATACAGAATAGATTTCATTCCATGTCAAAACACACCAATCATCAATCAAACAAAAAACGTTCCGCTAATTGAAACCAACTCAATTGATGGGATATGCGCTGATCTCAGCTCTCACAGTTAATCCGTATAAACACAAAACCAACAAAAGTAGCGATAATTCTAGCTCAAGTAGTTATGTGTGTAGATTTTTGAACTAAAGTCTCAAATTCAATAAAAAAAAACCTTGCGATAATTGGCTTGCGGGGAAAAGGTGTAATCAGTGGTCAACAAATTAATAACTGCAGTAATCTTATCATGATCCCCCGCCAAAGCAAGTTGCTTTACAATTCCCTCCACCTACACAGCACCAAATCAATTACAACAAACCCACAAAAACGACGACGAATCAAATCCAACAAACCTCAAGAGCCGCATTTTTTCGCTTCTCATAAAGCTTATCAGAGAGATTACGAAGAACGGAAGCCGGAATCACTGTCAAAGCGTCCGCCATCGCAAATTGAAGATTTCTGAAATCAGGAATCAAATTCGTTTCCGGATCTTTTCTTGTTCGAAGCGAAACATGGCGGGTAGGGTTTTAAGTTGGAATCAGACCTAGGATAAGTAAAAACCACTGAATCGAGAGTTGGGGTACTGATAATAATAAAAGGAAATTTAGTAATTTGGAGTTAGAAAGATTATTATTAATATTAATTGGGTTTAATTAGGGGTTGGGGCTGTGATTAAATGCGTTGTTTCGAAGATCATAAATTTGAAAAGGGTTTTGGGGATATTAAGGAAAATGGCAACGGAGAGAAAGCTGGAAAATGTTGGGGTGAAATTACTAAATTGGTGTTTGATTTTGTGGATAATTACGATTTTGGTTTGTCCTATAATAAGTTCCCCCAAATTGACAATATTGGCAACGAAAAGGAAAGTGTGATGTTTGCTGTGTTTTTTCGGTAACTCAGTAGTCATCAGCCACACTTTGTTTTCATCCCTTGGTATAATGAATCTTTTCTCCTTTTTGGGGTTGAAGCTATCTCTCTAGTTACTATTTGTTAAATTAATATCGAAAAGATACGAATTAGATAATTTTAGATTAAGATAAAAAATGTTTGATATAAAATTGAGTTGCATTCTAAAAATATTTTCAAAATGTTTATTAATTTTGTTGAGATGAAAAGAGAATAAAAAAAAGGGATGGTACATGATATGCTTATCTTATTTATTGTCAATATAACCATATCTTTAAAAAAAAGATATATAACCAGTTAATTTTTTTTCTGGTGAGATTTAACAAACAAGACAAAAATCTTAGAATAAACATTTTCCATCTTATCCAGAATATCTCAAAAGTTAACAAACGCCTTTATGTGGTCAGCCATTTTCACAATTGTGGAATAGCTGATATATTGCATGGTCATAATAATAACATATCCCAAAATTATTTAATTGGGGTTCCAGTTTTGATTTCATGAAACATAGAACTATGAACCGGCAGTTCACGATTTCGAACCGGTGGTTCGATTAGTTTTTAGAAGAAAATCAAACCTAAACCGTTGAACCGGAATCGAAACCGAACCGCCCCAAACTAGCTAGACCCGATTTCGGCTCAAGGGTCTCTTGAACCGTAAACCATCGGTTCCAAACCGAAACCAACTCTTCTGAACCGTGTAACACCTCTACCTTCAAGTATCTCTTGTGCTGGCCGAGACACACAAATAATAACAAAACCTAATTCAGTGTACTTTGGTCACTTTCATCCATGCGATGGGGTTATTATCTCTTACCCTAACTAACTATATGATGATTTGACTTGGTAAAGGAATGGTCTTTTATTTCATTAAAAAAAATGAAACTTACTTGTATTCACATGACGGTAGCATCGTTCGAATCCATGCCTACGAAACAGTAGCAACTCTCTTACATCTCTACCATCAGACCTCAACATGCAATGATGTTACACATACACCTAAGTCAGCTAACAACGAAATTACTAACGTCCTTGAACACAAATCTCATTTTCATTTTATGAAAACTGGAGTACCAATTTCTAATAATGAACGCATTTTTGAAAGAACTGATCAAAATTGATTGAAGGATGGACTTATCAGAGATTCTTCAACATCTCGAAATCCTCGATAAACCGCCTCCGTCTTGTTTTGTGGAAGTGGCAGCCTCCTGACTTCGGTCATGTACCTGCAATGCCAAATACCGAAGCATAGGGAATTGTTCCAGTTAAATATCCATAAAATATTTTCATATAACACCAACAGGAAAATAGATGGTCACCCAACAACAGAGTCGAACAAAAATCACTATGTTGATAGCAAAAATGAAAGAAAATCAAAGAACGGACCAAAAAATATAGAGATTACATATTCATGGGTAGGACTAATGAAAAAAACATTAAACCATCTAAACCGATCACCAACCGATCAAACCATACAAAAATTTAGGTTAACCACCAAGAGTGAATAAGTTGGTGTTTAGATTTTGAGCGAACCACAGAGAAATTTGGTTGGTGGTTTTGATTTTTCAAAATCTAATCTCAAACAAGCCGACTAATCACCCATCAATTTAAAGAAAATCTAAACATAAATACCCTTAAATAGTTTTTTCTAAAATAAAGATTAAAAAGTTTGAAATGAAAATATTATTTTTAATTTTTTGTTATATTAATTTGAAGAAAATATAAGTTGTTACTCCTTAAATTATAGATAATTATTTTTATGTACTTTTTAAAATAATAATTTTTTTTCACCAACCCCTTAAAACCGACCAAGCTAAACCGTCATTTGGTGGCTAAGTTTGAGAGGACACACTAATAGTGGATAAGTTGGTACTTGCCCTTTTTTCAAACCATCAAAAGTGAATAGATTAGATAGTTTAGATAAATAACTGACCAAACATATCCATTATCAATACCAACAATGGGTATTTCTAAAGCTTTAGAAATTGTAATAGGATTCTCCATCACCAACATAATAACTACTCCCTCCATCCCATAATATATATCATTTTAGAAAAATATATTTGTCTTATATTATATGTCGTTTTACACTTCCAGTGCAACATTTAATATTTTTTCCCAATATTGCCTCATTAGTTTTACATTTTCAATACAAATTTAATTTAATGATTCTTTTTACGTACTAAAGTCAAAGCGTACAATAGTCAATTAAACACCAACTTAAGACATACTAAATATATTCTTCATCCATGTACAAAAATCTTAAACGATATCAATTGTGGGACGGAGGGAGTAATAATCAAGCCTTTTCAGAAGCAAATCTAGTATATTTGATAAAATCGGAAAAATGGGAGACAAAAATAGGTTGCAAGATAAGTTTACCTGTTTGCTGCACTGGTGATCTTATCGCGAATTCCTTGGTTAATAATTGTTGTTTGTTCATGTGAAAAGGTTCCACCCAAGATAAGAGAAGCTCCAGTAACACTTGTTCCTATCCTTTGCGCAAACAAAGACATGGCCCATTCACGGAGCACCGTTAACACGGAACGAAGAAGACGTAATCTGAGGTTGGGAGAAGGTAAAATAGCTCCATTTGATAATAATTGATCGTAAGTGTTCATTACGGGTTCTGTTGCCCCCTTGCAAGCAGCAATAAGAGCTCTTGCTACATCTTCATCACCAACAGGTTCAACACCTGTTTCTTGCCTCTCCTACAACAATGAAAAAGTTATTCATCCATCAGAGACAGCTGTAGGGTTACATGTCATATGAATAATTGGAGAAGTAACTTAAATGGTAAATAACACAATTATTACAAAAAATTTGAATCTATATCACATGGTAATTAACATTTATCAACAATACCTAACAATATTTCTATCAAATGCAAGATATCTATAGGGAAAAAACACATACCTCATTTAAGTTCCAATCATTTACTATAACTGTGCTTATAACAAAAATTTCAACGATTTCATTTCGACACATACTATCTAACAATTAAGAAATAGATTCATCTTCAACTGTATCTCGAAGTTTAATATTAGTTATGATGTAAATGTTTAAAGCGTGAAGCATACCAATTGGGTCATAATGACAACAACAATAACTGTCTACAATGTTATGCATGTCCCATAAATATTCAGGGAATGTACTTTCAACGTAGAAGTCTGACAAGAACAGAAAATGTCAATAGTGATTATACACATTAAACTGATTGCATTTGGTATGAAAGTGCGGGAAGTAAATATACCATTGCAGCTTTCTCAAGGTGAAGACAAAGAGTATCTAAAGGTACAACAGCTCCATCTCCTGGATATATGTAGGAACCAACCCTCTTAAGCACAGAACACGCTTCAGCAACACCACCTCTTGAAAGAGCTTGATCAATCAATCTAGCCCAGGTTTCTCTTAGAATACTGCTATCAGCATCGCCAGTATAATTGGCAAAATAGAGCATCTCAAGACATATCTGTAACAAAATTCAGGCAGATAAGGAATTCGGTTAATAGTATGCATTTACATTATTGTAGGGAACTCAATTCATTCAGGAAAAATGATGAAAGTAGAGCAGATTGACACTGTGGGCTACATGAAGTTCAAAGACTGCCTGTGTCATTAGATAATAACCAGTCCAATTTTGGGAAAATGACCATTTAAAAGGAAAGTGTAATTCCATATCCAAATATTAAATGTAAATGCTCAAAAGTTAACTGTGGTTCCAAAGATACATTCCAACAAAATCTAGGTCATTTTCCACAACAATATTAAATGCAAAAAAACTTTGCAACAGCACAAAACCGCTTCACATTCCCTTCAAAGAAGTATCAACCAGGCATTTATTAGCTGCAACATGCTATCAAAAATTTGAAAAAGGAAGTCTTAAATATGCCTCTGGATGAACTAAATAATTAGAGAAGTGCATAACAAACCACAAGCCAGCTTAATGAAGGAAAGAAGTCCCTCGATATAAAATGGATAACTAAGATCTACAAACTTTGCAAGGAAAGAAACACACTTCCAAATTGGGACAGCATGATAAAAGGACAAGAACCCATTCATATGAAAGCAGCACGCAGTTGAGTGAGAAAAACAATGGCCACAACGAAAAAATACTAGTGAAAGGAAGGGGTGGTCTATGGGACAATAATCTCCTGATAATGCTACAGGGTGATTAAAAACTACTGGAGAATATCCATGCCGCATAGCATAAACAATCAGCAGACGCCTCATAGGTTTCTTAAAGATTTGCTAGACAACAAAAAGATAAATCTTAGGAAATCAAACTAATTAAACATGGGTGCTGTGCATATGTCAAAAAAAAAAATGGGAACATTATGTGCTATTTGGAATCAAAGAGCAAGAATTACCTCCCAAAGCTCAAAAGGAACTGCATATTCATTATACAGTTGGGTTATGCTTTTTAAATCCAGTGATAGCTCTTTAGCCTTCTCCCATGCAATTTTTGCAAATTGGGCATCGGCATTTTCATAAGGTACAGAACCGTTTTCAACAGTCTCAGACACATCGGGAAAAGATTCCGACTTGGATGCAATAGCCTCCAATCCCTCCTTTATCTTAGTTTGAAAGCGAAGGACTGCAAGCTTCCCTTCAAGCAAATCTAGCAATCCACCATCTAAAGCAGTCTTCGTAGGACCTAACAGACCACCTTTATCACTCACATTCTTGGCCTGTAGAACTGCATTACTTAGGTATTGGCGCCTGAAAATGAAAAAAAGTGACAGATAGTAAACACCAAATCCAATGACAATGACCATGAATAGAATCTGAGAAATTAAAAAGAAACGTCGCTAGTCTGCTTTTCATTTTCCAAAATGTGGCCTAATCTGCTCTTCATTTATCAAAAATAAATAAAACTGAGAAAAGTCAGTTTCAAAATGTTAAGTCATCGGGTGCCTGACTCTGTACATCATCAAATAATTTTGCAAAAAATCTTATTCAATTTGTGTAACATTTTTTATTTTTAGCGTGAAAAGAAAAGAAGGGGGTGGGAGGGAGAGAGATTTCATCTACCTCTGCTCAAGACTAGGAATATCTCCCATATCAGTTGAGCGCCTCTCAGCAAGTCTAAGCAACACATGAGCTGCAAGGACATGTTGGCGCTTCAAAACATAATAGCGTGCCAAAAGTTCAAAGTATTTAGCTTGATTAAAAGTGATTTGCACTCCTGAATGACTGATTGAAGCAGCCTGAACCTACAAAGACATTATAGAAATCGTAGCAATTTTACACTGTCTTTCAATTATGCCCCAGTGACTCCTAAAAGGATCAACAAAAAATTTATTTCTGTTACTAATACCTGTGATGAGTTGCGACCACCACTTTGCAAAAAGGGCACTAAATCAGGGCCTCCATATTCAAGAAGCTCCTCCTCAAGGCCCAAATCTATCAAAGATTGGTACAAGTGCTCGTGAAATATTTTATCAGGTGATTGGACACCAAGCTGAACAATCTGGCAAATATATTTCTTCCTAGAAGCCAGATCAAGTGGTTGAGCAGCACCAGGCTTAACTGGAGATCCAAATTCTCTCTGTGAAGCCTCACCTCTGAGAGAACGCAAAGCACTGGTAACTATTTGATAGCACTGTTCCCTCTGAGCAAGTGCATGTTCTCTAATTGCTGGATCAATTTGATCATTGAAAGCATCACCTGCAGGATCAAGGGTCTGTGCCTTTTGCAAAGGTAGGCGAACCACAGCTTCATAAAATCTACAGATGATCACATCGAAATTTGAGGAACATATACTTTATTAAAAATAGAAAAAAGAAATAATAATCATCCTTAGCTTTAAGAATATACTTGCCTCAAGTCCTCGAAACGTTTGCAAACAGTTCTTAGATCTGCAGACTCTGGAACCTTACTTAAGAAATTGAAGGCCTCTCTGGCTAGATTATCTTTATCTGAAGGATTTGAAGCAACAGCAGCTTTTTCAAGACATTCGACAGCTAAGAAAAATTTGTAATCAGACTCTTTGAAAAAACTTGGACAGCCTTCCTGTAGTCGCCTGCTAATATCATCTACTGTTCCCCTGCCACCAGGGCCAGTATAATACTGGAGAAATCATTCAACAGAGATTAAAAGAAATGATTTCAGAGGGCACGAAAGCAAGTTAGAGGTTAAATTCAAACTTCCCCAGGAAATATCAAATTAAATAACATTATATTGTAGAAATTTTTTAGATGATGCAAAAGGTAACTACTTTACCTCCATCAGGGAAGATATAAGCATTGTCGCAACCCGGTCACCCTCCTCAGAACAGACAAGCTGTTGGAATGTTAATTGAACCAGTGTCTGCTTCAAATTGACATCGAACCCCTGAACCAAACGGGTGACATGATGCTGAGATAGAAGCTGCAACAAAAACAAAGCTTCACCAGATCTAAGAAGTAACTGCCTGATGCATTCCATTGCTCGCACCTGTAGCAAAGTGATGATATATCATGTATCCAGGTACAAAAGATGAAGAAAAACATGTGTGAACACTCTGGCTATATTTTTCTTACCTCCATGGCTGCCAATTCTGCAGGACTGTATGGCAATCGTTGTCTTTTATTTGATACCCCACTTCCACTGGGGTCAACAGTTCGTGAATATGTGCCAAACAAATTTCTCACCATACTCCTCTCAGAAGTACTCAATTCTGAACCAGTTCGATACAGTATAGAGCCAGTCAAATCTCCCAAACCTGCTACACAGCCATAAAGACCTCTTCTCTGGTTCCTTCTGGACCTTAGAAACTTTTCTAAGGAACGAACCTTGTTTTCGAGGACATTCATAGCCATAATTGAGAGTCTTAACGTGATGACTAAATTTTCATGCACAGCATCAGATGTTCTCACAGAATCTATTGTTATAAAGACAGGGAATTCCCAGAGAGGAAAAAGCAACCTTGATGTGCACAAGCAGAGGCCTTCATGTGCACCTGAAAACACAGGCTCGGCCTCTTGAACAACCTGGCCCATACTAAAGCCCCCAGTTGCTGTTCTAGTGTTTGATACTGCATTGCCCCCTTCAAGTTGCGGCATTCCAACTACCCTTGGATCTTCAAATGTTTCAGCAGCCTTCTCAGCTACAACATTGCTTATCAGATTTTCAGAATGAACTATCCTAGCAGCAAGCATTAAGCACATTGCAGCTGCCTCACCGGCTCCAAAACGATTGAAGAAATCTTCCAAGAATGATCTTGGTGAACTGGCCTCAAACAGCCTTCTCAAAATGTCCACAGGTCTGTTGAAAACTACTTCAATCATGCCCATGGTGCTGAAAACAATGATTCTCCGCCTGGGCAGCATATGCTGGGTGGCAAGATCACTTCTAGCCCAAAGTTTTGCAGATGCTTTCTCACAGGACTCCACTGAGCTCTCCAATCCGAAAAACTCAAGTTCAGAATACAGTGATTGCACAGTGAAAGCAATATCAGGTGAGGGTAAGATGTCTGCCACAAAAAGCATACGGCCTTCAACAGGTAAAGAACAAACAGTTTCCCGTAAAGCCCGTGAGCTCCTCACACCTGCACCCAAATTAACAGACGTAGATGATTGTGGGCCTGAGTCCTTGCTCACAATAACAAGGGAAGACATTGTTGGTGGTGATGAATCAGATATGACAAGAGTTCCAGTAGAATAATATGCTGTCTCAACCTTCGGAGTGAGATCTTCATTTGGAGATCTATTTGCAAGAGGTATAGCTCCGAATGTAAGCCCACCACCGACCCCTAAAGGAGGAGAAGGCCTCGTTGTTACAATTTTTAAACAGTTCGGTTTTTGATGATTAATTGTAAATCCACCCAAACCTCCAGCAGCACCATTATTGCCAGTTGATGGCGAAGTTGATAGGTACATTCTTCTCCCATCTGATAAAACAGCAACCAGGTGCAACCATTTTGATTCAAGTGTGGATAGAGGAGAGATGCTAACTATAGATGGCTTTGCTGATCTATTTGGAGCCCTAGGTCCCCCTGTCGGCTGTCTACCTCCATAATGTACATCTTTGTGACTGAACAAATTTCTTTCTTCTGCAACTTTCTTGAGTGGACCATCTCCACTAGGTCCCAAAAGGAAGACCTGAAGCTTCATATCTTCAGTTCGTGCATACAAAATATGTCTCTCATTGTCAACAACCATTTCAACAATGGGATCAACAGCTCCAAACTTAAACACATTTGGTACAACCCACCTAATAAATAATCAGGTTGTATGCAATATTAGTATAGGACATTTTATGCAAGCAAGTTTGTAAAATCACTTCCAATGAAAATCACAAAAACAACATTGCGTGCTTTGATGGCCAGAAAAAAAAAATCCATTATTGAAAACATCATATCAAATCCAAATATAATTGTTTCAAGTAATTTGCAATTAAAGTCAGAAACATGAAATAATTGTTAGAAGTCATGGCCATAGAAATAACTGCTGAAAATACCTTGAAATGACACTACCCAACCCTGCTGTAAGGCATACTTTACGGCATCGCTTGTGCCAGCCTGAACCAGTGGTGTAACATAATTCATAGACATGTCCATCACGCCCAGCCAAGAAGATACGGCCCTTATTAGTGCATGTAATGCAAGTCATTGTGACCCCATCAGATGGCACAGTGTACTCTGGTAAAGGCTGTAGTGAAACCTCTGCATATGGATCGGCATCATCACCTCCTCCAGAGCAGCATACTCCAACAAGTATCAACTGAAAAGGAGAACGATGCTTGTTAGAAACCAATATGCATGAATCAGTACAACCATGCACAACTACAAAGTACTAAAAGCTAGTCCATTTTATATAGCATCCATGCTGTTTATATTTTCAGTCAGTAACAACTTATAGCACCTCAATCAACAAGATTAAATAAAACAAAGCCTTAGTTAAGCAAGAGACCTGTTCCTAATTCTTAACTCTTAAGTCGAACATGATATCATACCAGAGTGCTTACTGAATGACATCATTTCACTAGGTAATGGAGTTGACAAGTTCCACAAAGTAAATTGTAGAATTTCAGCAAGTGGTCTCTTCATGAGAAAGGATGCAAACTTATAACAAATTCCAAAGATGAAAAAGCAACAACACCAACAATTGCCAATTCTTCTTGGTCCAACAGCTTAAGTGACATATAGTAAATACAACATCAGAATTAAAGAATAGTCATTTAGTGGTCAATAGTTTGACAATTTCACGGCGTAATACTAGCTACATAATACTACAAAAAGGTCACCTTCAAACTCAAATACACATTGACATCAAAACCAAATCAAAACTTTTAAATTCGTTTGAATTTAGAGAGGATAAGAAAAAATGTCTAAATCAATTCTAACAGCAACTAAAAGTAAATTTAAATCAAGAAGACAGCCTTTTGCAAGTTCACGTGGAAGACTTAATCAATTCCAAAACTTTTGAACATTTTTAAGAGACAAATGAATATTATAGAATGTTACTATTGTAAAAAAACCATTTTGCTTGGGTAAAAAGAGTTGGTAAATTAATAATTTCAATCCCACATATCAGAAATCAATTAACAATGCTATTGCACTAACTGTCTAATATAATTAACACATAAGACACAAAATTTAGCAGAAACTTAAAAGATAGGTTTAAACCTCAACAGGGGTAGCTAAAACCAAAAGATATTGGATAGCTTCAACAAAGACACCAGGTTTAGCTTTGGCCAGGCCCACAGCACAAATGGCTTGCTCATCACTGCTGTATTCAGGACATTGACCATCCCTAAACAAGAAAACAGAAATTAGATAACTAAAACAACTATACATAAGTACAATAATCAAGAACCTTGGAATTCAATGATAAAGAATGAGCTTAGAGCCCATGCCAGGAAAACTGAAAGCAAAAAAGAAAAATTAAAAATAATTATCAAGAAGAAAACAAGGTTCGGAGGACTCAAAGATCAAATGAACTGAAAAAACATTTTGTTTCTTCCTATATAACTCAGTTCATTTAGACATTATCAAGTGGCATCCTATATCCTCTCGATCAATACATAGGCCTATTAGATTCTTTTGTTAATTGTTTCAAAAACTACCATACTATCCCATTCTATGCAATAGACAGATTTCTTCTACAAATCCAGACTCACTATTCAACCAATATTGACCCGCATATAAAACTGCTGATCAAGGAAAGACTGCAAAATCAATTAGTGAAAAAATAAATATACAATCATATTCATATGTACCACATAAACACTTTCACAATAGCCTAGTCTCTCAAATTAGCACGCAGTTACAAGAAAACTACAAAGATAAACTCACCACTTATCAAAACGCCAAAGAAACAAAGAATTATCCACTGACGCCCAAGCCCTCCTTATCTCAGGAAATATACCGCACAAAGCAGTCCCTTCTCCACCAGCCGCATTATACCTCTCGATGAGCACCGTGGGAAGCTCCCATGTGTCCACCATCTCAACCAATGGCGGCCACTGCAGCCACATTAAATTACACAAAATCAATTCAACTTTATGCTACAGAGTCACATCTTTGTCTGAGTAATTTTAATTCCTCCGACCCCAAACCAAACCCTTGTGCTCTTAGCACTAGAGTTGACTTCAGTACCAATATACTACACTCCCCTCAGTGCCAAATTACTTTGCCAAATTCAACGTAACACAATAAAAAGCAATAAAATAAGTGGCCCAAATCCTTTATTAGGTACAAGAATTGAATAGAAACGTAATTGAATTCAATTATTTCACCAATAGGCAACCAAATTACTCAGCTAAAATTGAATAAAACCTCAAAATTGATCACACCGTAACACAAAAACGCGCAAAAAACAGAGCATTACACTGTCTCATAATTGAATTGGAAAGAAACTTGAATAGAATACCTCACGGGGATGAGTAGAGTATGGATGGCTAGCATATCTAGAAGCTTCAAGAGCTTCCTCGAGGTCAAGCTGAGAAGAAGCCTCTCTCGCAATGCGGTCACTCACTACAAGTCCTGCATTCGTCACATCGCGAAGCACAATCTCCTCCGACGACATGCCGTCTCTGAAAACCTACCCTTTTTAAAATTTTTTTCGGAGAGAGAAAGAGGAAGGTTTGGGAGTGGATGAGTAGGGTTTTAGAGTGAGGTTTTCACAATGGCGGAGTGGCGGGCAAATTAAGCCACCTTTTAAAAAAAAAGAAAAACTGACTAAATTCTTTGAACCCAAAAATCTTATTGTGATTGTACTTCCTGTTTTGATTTAAGTGTTACTCCCACAATTATGAATGCGTGTTCTCAATTATTTTCTTGGACCTCGAGACTGAGGAATTCCATCACGAGTGTAAGTATAGTGGTAGAGTGTGTCTAGTTGATGTAAAAAGTGCATTGAGGTGATAAAACGGAGTTTATATGTTTAATTATTAAAAAATTGTGGTGAAAAAATATAGTTATATAAAAATTATTTTTTTTTTGAAATGAAATTTGATCACATACTTTTTATATTTGGTTTGATAAAAATATTTTTAATATTTTTTAAAATTTTGAGTAAATCAATAATTTTTAAGTTATGTCTATCCTTCAGAGATTTTACATGGTAACAAAAACATAGTCATTTTTCTTGATTTTTTGGTTATTGTCTTTAAGTTTACGAGTATTAGTATATATATACAATCCAATATGTGAGATAAAAATGATATTTTTGTCATTTAATATGTCAATTATAATTTTTAACACAATTTCTCGTGAAAATTTTTATTAAACTAAAAGTTATAGCTAAACACAATAATTGTGTTTACAAAAATTTATTTAAAATTACTATTTATAAAAATTTATTTTGTCACTTTTTTATAACTACAATAACAAATAGAGTCTTAGTGTTACTTTCCAAACAATTTTATTCAATTATATATATATATATATATATGAAGATAAGTTTTTTTGTCCAATAGAATAAGACTTTTGAATGTGAAAATAAAAATTAAATTAATAGTTCGTTTGATAAAACTGAAAAATTAAGTGTTGGTTTTTAAGTTCTTAATGCTTAATTTGTTAATAAATTTTATTGTTTATAACTAAAAATTAGATGTCGAATTAAGTAAGTTGTTTAAAAAATATAACTGACAAACAACTAAATCATTATTTGAAAATTATACAAAATCTAAAAATATAAAATAATAAAAAATTTATAAAAGCATTGGATTGAATAATTATAAATATTTATTTCATGAATAAACAAATTAAATGAATAAAATAATATAACATGTCTATGTGTCAGATTTTTTTTCCTTTGAGATTTGTAAATAATAAAATTATAAGTCATTTCTAGTTGTGGTGTTTTTATAATTATGATAATAACGAAACTAATAATTTGGAAAAGTTATAACTTATCATTATCAATAAATATGTAAAAAATTTAACAAATAAATTCATGAAATTTATTTCTTAATATTTAGATAAATATGTTTTTAAAAAAAAGATAATTAATAGTATATAGTTTTGAATGAAAAATATTGTTGAACAGGAAAAAATATTTAAATAAATTTTTCTCTTATTTTCCTTACCTTTTCCTTAGCCTTGTTTACATTACTTCCCTTCCTATCTCAACCTCCCAAACAATGTCCAAGGTAACTAAGCAAAGCGATAAAATAATGAACGGGAAAAAAATATAAATAACGAAATGAGAGGCAATTTAAATTAGAATGAAACTGAAATAGTAATTTTATAAAATACAAACTAAAATTGAATTCTTACCCTAAAAGAAGTCAGAGGTGTTTGACTTGTCATTGTAATATAACAATGAGCTTCTCGTAAGTGACGAAGTAACTAAGATAATGAAAAAGATAAGAAATACTACCTCCATTTTCGAATAAGTGTCGTATTTATTATTTTCATTGTGGAACCCAAAAATAAAAATTCTCTTTCTAATTTCGATAATAACTTTTATCCAACAATTATAAAATCAGAGTTTAAATTCCAATATCGGTTAGAGGAAGTAGAAAATTAAATAAAATTTTCTAAAAACATATCCGGGCCCAAATCAAATACAACAACAATATAATATAATTCAGAGTTTTGCGGAAGTAATTAAAATGTTTGAAAACAAATCCAAACTCAAAATATTACATATAATAAATATGTTCAAATTTCAAATTTGAAATCAATACACCAATAAAATGATGATGGAGCTCCACCTCTGACATCCGCACGTCTGGTACAAGATCAA
>CANYCX010855341.1:0-10909 GCA_948193385.1 Breynia disticha f. nivosa
TTTTTCGATTTTTCTTCGTTTATTTCGTGTCAACCTTATATTAACCTTTCATATACCTTTATATATTGATTTTTAAACATTTATTTATCGTCATTTAATGACAAAAAATATCCAGAATGTTACAAGATATCACTCATATATACATCATCATTTATCCATTAAAACTATCCCAACTAACAACATATATAACTATATATCAACATCTCAACATATGACATGCAAAATGTACTGTACAGATCTTAATGTCATCAACAGAAGAGAGAGTAGTGGGCTGGGTAGCAGCTGTCCAACTTACAAGAAATGAACTCTACAAACACTAGTAGTCAGATCTATCCCTGGTAATACTGTACCTGAAATAAGCATCGCAGTTGAGGGCTCAGTGAGTAATCTTTAATTCATTTTACGAAATAACATAAACATACATGTAACAACAATTCGTATAAATACGAGTGATCTCTATCTTTATTCTTTTTCCATTTACATCTTCAATTCTTTTTCTATTTCGATATACTTTTAATCTCATTTTCATATTGATTCATATACTTTGGAGTTGAACATTCTCGTTCATAATAAATCTTAATTCCCGTCTCCCTATTAGTTTTAAAAACATTTTTCCACCTCCTTTTCATGTGGATCTAACTTCCGTCGCCCTACTCCCTTCTTTGAATGATCGATCATTTATCACCTTTCCATCACCTTTCCATATCACATATCATATCAACCATTTCATATCACATGTCATATAAAAATCATAATAACGTTCATGTACCTCTTTCGTTTACCTTTTCATTTTGCATACCTGTTCAATCGTAAAGACGATTCCATTTACATTTCACATCTCAATATCATATATCAGTACGCATATCATTTCATATCATTTATCGGTACGTGCATATATCGTCATTTTCATTTTCGCATTCGAATAACAATCATACTCATTTTTGCATTCATATTCGCATACCAAACATGTCATATTTGCATTTCTATTCGTATTATAGATATAACAATTCATTTTAATTTAAACTAGATAGTGAGATATACCCACCTCTATCTCAGATACTCTGAATGTGAGCCCGAAATTTTCCCGTGCCTATCCTGTCGTCCTAAAAAAACAATTCAAGCATTTCTAATCATAATTAATTCAATAATTCAACTATATGCATGCTCTATCTCAATCATAACCATTTTTAACCTTACTTCTTTATGAATTCATTCGTAATTTAAGTTTTACGACAGGTTACCTTAGCGGTTTGTCGATATCGACTATGGAATCGATATCCTGATAGCCCTCAGTGTTTGATTCGTAAATTCCTCACTTAAATACCTCCCTTTATCTTTGAATCTCTCTCGACCAGCTCACTCTCTCTTTCTCTCTCGATGGTTTCTGTTCTGTTTTAAGATATTGCTTTAATTTTCCTTCTGTTTTGATTAAGTATTCATTCAGTTCAATGGCACAGTCGTGCTGATCCAGCACGTCCCGTGCTGATCACAACGTGCCAGTTCTTGCTTTGGATTCCCATTTAATTGCATGTGTGACACGTCAGCACGCTCTCGTTCCTATCCAGCACGACCTGTATCGTTGGCATGCCCATCATGCCGTTCCAAAATTGGTCTCGTGCTGTCTGCCAGAAAAATTGATCGTGCTTTTTTGGAACGATCGTGCTCATCTTTCTTCAGTAAGCACGATCTCGTGCTGTCACATGCCCCTTGTTCTGCACACTACATTTCATAGTTTTTCTTGTAGTTTTCTACCTAACTTTACTACAGTTTGGTTCTGTCTTACTGTTTAACATTTCTTAACATATTTTATATACATTTTAACTTAATTTCATTCATTATGTCTTAATTACGTCATAATTATGTGGATTTAGGATGTGAATGTCATAATTCTTCCCCCTTAAGAAATTCCGTCCTCAAAATTGTTCTATCATGTTATTCTATCTTTTTACTACCTTTACTAGTTCATTCTATGTGCTCTATATTCTTATTGAACATGTAATGCAATAACATAAGTTAACATGTACCTATAAATAACTGAGGATAGTCGCGTCTCATCCTATCCTCGGTCTCCCAAGTGGCTTCTTCCATGTTGTGATGTTTCCAAATAACTTTAACCATTGGAATCTCTTTGGTTCTTAGCTATTTAACCTTATGATCTACTATTTGCACTGGTTCCTCGGTATAGGTTAGATTCTCTGATATCCGTACTTCTGACTCAGGTTTAACATGTGTCAGATCTGATCTATATCTCCTGAGCATGCTCACATGAAACACATCATGTACATGTGCCGACTCTACAAGTAATGATAGTCTGTAAGCTAATGGACCAATCCGCTTAATTACCTCATATGGTCCAATGTATCTGGGACTTAACTTTCCTTTGTTTCCAAATCGCATAATTCCTTTTCAGGGAAAAACTTTCAAGAACACCTTATCTCTAACTTCGTATTCCATGTCTCTTCTATGCTGATCGTAGTAGCTCTTCTCTCTATCCTGTGTTGGTTTTAGCTTACTCTTAATTAGCTCTACTTTCTCTATCGTTTCTTGTACGATTTTGGGTCCTTCTACTATCTCTACCCTTTCTCTATCATAGAATACTGAACTCCTATATTTTCGTCCATATGGAGCTTCATACGTTATCATACTAATGCTACTATGATACTGATTGTTGTACGCAAACTCCATCAAAGGTATGTACCTATCCCAAGAACTCTAAAACTCCAAAACACAAGATCTTAACATCTCCTCCAGAGTCTATATAGTCCTCTCGCTCCGCCCCTCCGTCTGGGGATGAAAAGTCGTACTAAAATGCAAATTAGTGCCTAACGCACTCTGTTGCGCCTTCCAGAATCTAGAATTAAATCTCGGATCGCTATCCGATATTATAGGCACCAAAATACCATGTGGTCGGACTATCTCTCGCATATATAGCTCTGCTAATTGTTTTAAAGAGAGTCCAACTCTGATAGGTAAAAAGTGCGCAGACTTTGTTAATCTATCAACTATCACCCAAGCTGAATCTCTTTTCAATTGTGTTCTAGGTAAACCTATCACAAAATCCATGGTTATCATTTCCCATTTCTAGACTGGTATAAGTAATGATTGACATTTTCCTACTAGCGCTTGATGTTGAGCTTTTACTTGTTGGCATACCAAACATTTTGATGCAAACTCTGCTATATTTTTCTTCATGTTTGGCCACCATTAATGTTGTTTTAGAGTATTGTACATTTTTTCATTCCTGGATGCATAGCGTAAGGAGCATTATGTGCTTCATCCAATATCTCTTGTCTAATATCCTCAATCCCTGGTACACATACTCTGGTCCCTAACATCAATAGCTCATCAACCAACTGAAAAGGAGTCTTCAAACCTTGATCAATCTGTTCAATTATTCTGACAAACTCTTCATCGTACTTTTATGTTGCTTGTATCTTTCTTAATAGCATAGGTCTAACCATTAACTATGCTATCAACACTCCTCATTCCTTTAACTCTAACTTCACATTTAAGCTTCATAAAGCTATCAAATCGGTCATACGTGTCAATTGCAACCTAGATATAGCAACACTTGATTTCATACTAAGTGTGTCAGCAACCACGTTTGCTTTTCCAGGATGGTATTCAATTGTACAATCATAGTCTTTTAACAAATGTAACCACCGTCTTTGTCTCATGTTTAGTTCTTTTTGGGTCATCGAATATTTCAGACTTTTATGATCAGTAAAAATCTGAAATGTCTCGCCATATAGATAATGTCTCTAGATCATTAGAGCAAATACAACAGCTGCAAGCTCTAAATCATGTACTGTATAATTCAACTCGTGTGGTCTAAGTTGTCTCAAGGCATATGCTATCACTTTCTTGTTTTTCATCAAAACGCATCTAAGTCCCTGATTAGATGCATCACTATATACGAAAAATCCTCTGGTGCCCGAAGGAATAGTAAGGACCGGAGCAGTGGTCAATCTATACTTTAATTCGTCAAAACTTTGCTGACATTGGTCATTCCACTGGATAGCTACGTTCTTTCTCAGCAGTCATAATCGAGAACTCCTCTACAAATTGACGATAGTATCCTACCATACCCAAGAAACTATGTACCTCTGTAACAGTTTTAGGTGGTTCCAAGTTTAATACTGCTTCTATCTTCTTCGAATCTACTGATATTCCTTTCCTTGATATCAGTGTCCCAAGAAAACTACGTGTTCCAACCAAAAATTGCATTTACTAAGCTTTACATATAACTGTTTTTCCCGTAAAGTTTGTGAAACTATTCGTAAATGGTCTTTATGTTCATTGGCATTCCTCGAATAGTTCAATATATCGTCTATAAAGACAATCACAAACTGATCGAGGTAAGGTCGAAATATATTGTTCATCAGTGCCATAAATGCTGTTGGAGCATTATTCAAACCAAACGGCATAACTAAAAACTTGTAATTACCATACCGGGTTTTGAAAGCAGTCTTTGGAATATCTTCCTGTGCTATCTTAAGTTAATGATACCTAGATCTTAAGTCAATCTTAGAAAATACTGTAGCACCTCGCAGTCGGTCAAGTAAATCATCAATTGTGGGTAAGGGATATTTTTTCTTTACAGTTACTTGGTTTAATCTTCTATAATCGATACATAATCTTAGTGTTCCGTCTTTCTTTTTAACAAACAACACTGGTGCTCCCTAGGGCGAAACGCTAGGTCGAATGTAACCCTTTTCAAGTAATTCTTGTAATTGTTTCTTTAATTCTTGTAATTCATGTAGTGCCATTCGGTACGGTTGTATGGATATGGGTGCCATACCCAGAATCAGCTCAATAGTAAACTCTGTCTCTCTATCAAGAGGTAGTCCTTCAAATCTTCCGAAAATACGTCAGGATATTGATTTACTATTGGTATTCTGTTAACATTTTTAGTTGTTATCGTACTATCATCTACATGTGCTAAATAAGCGTCAAATCCATTTCAGATCAACTTAAATGCTTGTAGCATTGATATCAAACGACTAGGCACTATCTTTCTTTCCCCGCAAAAGATTACTTTATGATTTTCAAATTCAATTATTACTTCTTTACTAAAACAGTCGACTTTAGCTCGATGACGAGCGAACCACTCCATACCTAAGATAAGGTCAAAATCCGTTAAGTCTAATAGGATTAGATTAGCTGTCAGTTTTGTAATTTGAATCTTTAATTTGCAGTCTTTATATACAGTGTTAACCCACATCATTTCACCTAAAGGAGTGTGGACTCCCAATCTTTGGGTCAATGGTTCTGGTTTAACTCTTACTGCATGTATTATTCTGGGATTTATAAATGAATGCGTAGAACCTAGATCTATCAAAACATAAGCAATAACGTCAAATAAGTACAACTCACCAGTGCTAACCTCAAGAGCGTTAGCAGCCTCCTGTCGGACAAAGGAAACACCTTAGCCTGTCCCTGAGTACCAGGGGCTCCTTTACCGCTACTCCCAACTGATCCTGCTACGCCTCTGCCCCTACCTCGGCTACCACTAGCTGCAGCTGCAGGCTCACTACTCTGTGCAACCGACTGTACTGGTGTTGCACCTCTAATAAATCCCTCTCCAATCACTCTCTCTGGACACTCTCTCATAAAATGTCTTAGTCACCATAAATATAACAACCACCAATTGTCCTCCTTCACTCCTTTATATAAAACCTTTGACAATGGAGACATGCAACTCTAACTGGCCCTATCACTGACTCTGACCCACTCGATCATCCCCGATTGATACCTCTACTGCGATAGGACTTGCCTGTAGATAAGAAGATCGAGTTTGAGTGAACTCAGATCTCCTCGTAAACCTACTCGTATCTCCCTATGGTGCGACTCTCTTTCTCTTATCTTTCTTATCTCTCTCCCTGTGATCCTCCTTGACTCTCAATACTGCCTCAACTGTCACAACTGCATCCCTCAATATCGTATAATCATCTATCCCTGTATGAGGAATTTGCTTGCGAATCTCCTTATTCAATCCATTTTCAAACATCCAACACTTCTCTTTCTCATCCTGTACGAGAATTGCAGCATAATATGAAAGCTGGGTAAACTGTAGCTCATACTCTGCAACTGTCATCATCCCCTGCTTTAGAGCCAAAAACTCCCTCCTCTTCATATCTCTATAAACATCAGGCAGATATTTCTTTCTAAAAATCCTCATGAAGCCCTCCCACGTAAGTACTCTCAGAACCTCTAAAGCATGTAGGACCGTTCTCCACCAACTGTAAGCATCTCCTTGTAGTAGTGAAACACCAAACTCCAATCTGTCTGCCACATCTGCCTCTACCATATCAAAAGCCCAAATCAGCTGATCTAACCACTCCTCAGCAAATTGTGGATTAGTAGTGCCTCTAAATTCAATAGCTCCCATTTTCTTCAACTCTTTAAAGTTCTTGGATCTCACCTGAATAGAAGTCAACAGTGGATTCCTGTAGATAGGATAATACTATGGAGGTGGTGGTGGATATAGATAAGCTGGATAAGCTGGAATGAACTGGGGATGGTCTGAGTCATAAGGATCATGCCTAGATCCTGCCCTAGAATGAGACATATGTACTGTCTCATATGGATTTGTTGCTCCCTCTCTCTGTAGGTTGTCTGGAGCCAGATGCCATATCTAAGAAATGAATTATGAACATGATCAGTACACATATCACACAATTCACATCATATGTATGTCAAACAATAATCTTTTACATGTTTTTAGAGACCATGTCCCTACTCTGATACCAAATTGAAACCTACCAATTTTTTTCTCTTTTTCTATTCTTTTTAATCCTTTCATATCCTATATAATTTGCATATAACTTTGAACTTTTCATTTTATATAATTTCTGTATGATTGATTAACATTTATATATCATTGTAGGATAAAATAGGATCAAACAGAATCATTTTCAGTCTAACAGAAGTTCAGCATGGGCTGGCAGTGTGGAGCACGACCCGTGTTGACCATCGTATTGACTGGGTTCAGTATGAGCACAAATTTGTGCTGATCAACACCCCATGGGCACTACCTCGTGTTGATCTATCAAGTTTCCAGATCATTCAACACGCCTTCATGCTAGCTAGGTACGACTCGTGTTGACAGTTTGCAACTCAATATCAACCTGAAATCAACCTATTTTCATTGTAAAACATTTATATAATCATTCTCAAACATCATACACTAAATGAACAAATCAAAAGACATATATGCATAGATATGTCAACCATACATCAACTAGATATCACTCATATATACATCATCATCTATCCATTAAAACTATCCCAACTAACAACATATATAACTATATATCAACATCTCAACATATGACATGCAAAATGTACTGTACAGATCTTAATGGCATCAACAGAAGAGAGAGTAGTTGGCTGGGTAGCAACTGTCCAACTTGCAAGAAATGAACTCTACAAACACTAGTAGTTAGATCTATCCCTGCTAATACCTGTACCTGAAACAAGCATCACAGTTGCTTGAGTTGCGGGCTCAGTGAGTAATCTTTAATTCATTTTATGAAATAACATAAACATACATGTAACAACAATTTGTATAAATATGAGTGATCTCTATCTCTATTCTTTTCCATTTACATCTGCGATTCTTTTTCTATTTTGATATACTTTTAATCTCATTTTCATATTGATTCATTTACTTTGGAGTTGAACGTTCTCGTTCATAATAAATCTTAACTCCCGTCTCCCTATTAGTTTTGAAAACATTTTTCCACCTCCTTTTCAGGTGGACCTAACTTCTGTCGCCCTACTCCCGTCTTTGAATGATCGATCATTTATCACCTTTCCATCACCTTTCTATATCACATATCATATCAACCATTTCATATCACATGTCATATAAAAATCATTATCACGTTCATGTACCTTTTTCGTTTACCTTTTCATTTTGCGTACCTGTTCTTTTGAATTGTAAAGACGATTCCATTTACATTTCACATCTCAATATCATATATGAGTGCACATATCATTTTTATATCATTTACCGGTACATACATATATCATCATTTTCATTTTTGCATTCGAATAACAATCATACTCATTTTCGCATTCATGTTCGCATACCAAACATGTCATATTTACATTTCCATTCGTATTATAGATATAACCATTCATTTTAATTTAAACCAGATAGTTAGATATACTCACCTCTATCTCAGATACACTAAATGTGAGCCTGAACTCTGCCTATGTCTATCCTGTCAAATGTGAGCCTGAACTCTGCCTGTGCCTATCATGTCATCCTAAAGAACAATTCACGCATTTCTAATCATAATCAATTCAATAATTCAACTATATGCATGCTCTATCTTAATCCTAACCATTTCTAACCTCAGTTCTTTATGAATTCATTTGTAAGTTAAGTTTTAAAAGAGGTTACCTTAGTGGTTTGTCAATTTCGACTATGGAATCGATATCCTGATAGCCCTCAGTGTTTGATTCGTAAATTCCTCGCTTAAATACCTCTCTTTCTCATTCAATCTCTCTCGGCCAGCTCACTATCTCTTTCTCTCTCGATGGTTTATGTTTTGTTTTAAGGTATTGCTTTAATTTTCATTCTGTTTTGATTAAGTCTTCATTCAGTTCAATGGCACGGTCGTGCCGATTTAGCACGTCCCGTGCTGATCATAATGTGCCAGCTCCTACTTTGGATTCCCATTTAATTGTATGTGTGATGCGTCAACACGCTCTCATTCCTGTCCAACATGACCCGTGTCGTTGGCACGTCTATCGTGCCGTTCCAAAATTGGTCTCGTGCTGTCTTCCAGAAAAATTGATCCTACTCTTTCTTGAACGATCGTGCTCATCTTTCTCCAGTAAGCACGGTCTTGTGCTGTCAGCACGCCCATCGAGATGCACAGTACATTTCATAGTTTTTCCTGCAATTTTCTACCTAACTTTATTGTAGTTTAGATCTGTCTTACTGTTTAACATTTCTTAACATATGTTATATACATTTTAACTTAATTTCATTCATTATGTCTTAATTACGTCATAGTTATGGGGATTTAGGATGTGAATGTCACATATTTTGAGTTTTTGCTCGTTGCTCTTTGATGTGGACCTCTTAAAGTTACTTTTCAAAGTCAACTTCCATCCACTGTCAGCTTCTCCACTCGATTGATTTGTTGTGCACCCAAGTATTTGTTGTATGTTAGTCGACTGGTTTTAGCTTCACTCGACTATTTTCAGTTCCAATAGCTTTCTAAACTTCCCAAAGACTGGTCTGCCTTGCAACACCCATTAGTCGATTGAAAAACCTATATGTTGACTTAACTGCACCTGAATTCAAATTTAAAATCACCCAAAAAGTGGTCATTGATCCTTTATGTCATCCTGAAGATTTGTTGCTCTTTTTTCGGGTAGAGGTTAGAACTAGTCGACTGGTTTCCTTACCATTTGATTGGTTTGGCATGTGGTCCCCCAAACTAACCGTTACTATTTTCCTCTGAGATTTCCAGCAGACTAGTCGACTGGTGTAAGCACAAGTCGACTGGTTGACCGTAAATTTTACTTACTAGACTCCTTTTCACTTCACTCAAGTAAATTCTTCCTTATCATTTCTCATGAATCTTTAAGCACTAATTTTTCAGTTTTAACCTGAAAACTATGTTTATTAAATTCACAAAATTTTCTATCATATCAAAACTTAGGGTAGATTCACATTGTTCACCACCATTGGTCTAACATCCTCTGCCAAGAGGACGACTATTGGCAATAAAGAGCCAAACCCTTCTAGCTCAAAACGAGGGATTCGAACACTCATGCAATCCACATTGCCAGAAATGGCAGGAAGGCTAAGTAGCAAATTGATCGAATTTAGTTGGATGATGGTAATTGGGTCGAGAGGGGTAGGGGATGGAGGAGGCATTTGAGGTGTACTTTCAGAAACTATTTTCCAAATAGGAGGTGGGCTGCTCTCTGCTTTGCGAGTGTGTCAGTCCGTGCATTTTTTAAAGCCAAAATGAAGGTCTTATGTGTAACGCCCAAAAATTTCCAATAAATTAAAAATTTAAAATAAAATACGTGGAAAATGAGGGAAATTTTTTTGCGATTTATTTTAAGAAGTTATTTAAGTGAAAAAGGTCGAGATTGATTTAATTAGGAATTTAGGAAATTGGGAACCATTATAAATTTCGAGAAATTCAAAGTCAGAATTAATTTTTGGGCCGAGTTAAAAAGAGATTAAGAAGGAAAGTGGACCCGAGCCCACTAAATGACCTTAAAAACCCATCTTTCCTCCTTATTTCTCCAAACCACACGACATCCTCTTCTTACTTATCCCTCTTCCACCAAAAATCTATTTTCCTCTTCAACCCTTCCCGAAAATCGGAAGCTAGGGCCATTCGGAATTTGAATCTTGACTTGATTCAAGGTAAGCTCTTGCCCTTTTCTTTGAATCCCTTTTTTTTTTTCATTACCCTAACTTCAAACCCTTAGAACTCTCTCATTTTAGCTCCGATTTGAGCAAATTATGGCTTGTTAGAAAGCTTGATATGTCTACTATCTGGTACTAACAATTTTTTATGATGAATCTTTGATTTGGAGCTCAAAAACACTGTAGAAAGTACTGCCCTGTTTGGTGACGGGATTGAGAATTTAAGAGGTGATTTTGCGTAAACGTGATTCGTATCACGATTCGACACTTGGGTAAGTTTAATTGTGGTATATTAAGAGTGTTTTAAGTATTGAATTGATTGGGTAATACCATATGGGAGAGAATAAAGTAAATATTAAGGAAATTAGTTAGGTTTGAAGGAGAGTAATGTGAGCTAAGATGGTTAAGGTGTTTTGGTGGATAATTGACATTTGAGTACCGCTAAATAAACTTGTTTAACGTATTAATGAAGTTTAACGTGAAGGAAAGTAAGAGTGG
>CANYCX010855460.1:0-13834 GCA_948193385.1 Breynia disticha f. nivosa
TTCTTACATGATTTTAAGACAAAGCTTATTTATTAAATATGATGTCTTAAGTGAAAATATGTAAGAAGACAAGAGAGAGAAAATTTAGGAAGCTTCTCTTAAATTAAGACAAGATTAATGTATGATAAATTAAAAGAATAAAATCTTTTAATTATCCACATTAGGAAACAACATATGTGTTTTTTTTAAAAGGTATTTTATTTTAATTAAATACTGAACAAAGTCCTAATGACATTAGGATTGTTAAGAATTTTAATTAATCAAAACTCTTATCTTTAAAAAGATCAAAACCCTAGTTTTTTTTGTAGATTTTGGCTGTCCCCCTCAAACACTCTCCATAGCCGTGAGGTTCCACCTAAACTAAGAGAGATTTAGGGTTTTTCTAAGAGAGAATAAGTGAGATTAATAGGCTGGTCCATTGAATGATCATGGTGGTGCTTTTCATCTCGCAGTTTCCCCATCTGATTGACAAAAAGGTGAATCGTTCTTATTCATTTTGTGCTAGTACACGCTCCGTTTAATCCGTGTGTTAGTGTTGTGGAGGAATCAGGTTTAGGATTCAATCTTGGTGTCAAAAAGGTCCTCTCAGAGTATTTTGAGACGAAAGTTAAGTATTATTGGCAAAGAATACCCCCGGCCTTGAAGGAGAGAAAGAAAGGTATGTTCTTTCATTAAAGATTCGATTTTTATGTCATCTGGTATTCACCTTAATGTAAATATATGTATTAGTCTCGGTTTTGATGATAACTTGGGCTGTTCTTGACGTGTTTGACATGTATTCCGCTGCCTTTAGACTTAGAACACGTTAGAAACAGAACAGTTTCATCTAAGGTTAGAGGTTTACCTTGCCCAAGTCGCCTTAAACCTTAGGATTCGTCCTAGATGGTTATTTCTGGTGTGGGATCAACGAAGATCTAAAAGTGAGGGGTCACGATTTGTGTTGGGAAAGGCTTGAAAGTGTTTTCTTAAGGTTTGAGGAAGTGTTCTTCGGGTGGGTGACGGTTAGGGTTGCTAAATGGTTCTTCCCTCTCTGTTCCTTCTCGAATACGTGTTTGATTTTAAATTCCCACTAGGTCGAAACGGTTTGTAGAACGGTTTACTCAAACTGTTCACCCACCTGTTCGCCTTTATCCCGCACAAAATTTTAATTTTTGTCAACAGTGGAAATAGTTTACCAAGGCCGTTTTCAGCCACTGTTTTCACATGTCTCCTAATTTTAAGTTATTTTTTTTGGGGCGTTACAAAGAAAACCTAAAATTTTTAGTGTGGTATCCCACGTCCTTAATTAATGGTTAAATCTGTTAAATACTTCTTACATGGACCATCTTGTTGATAACATCTCAACTAATTGATCTAAACCAACCAAATCAACCAAATTAAAATTGATTTGTTTTTTCTTATCCATTCTTTCAATTTAACATAGATAAAGAAAATATTAAACCAACACCATCTTTATAGCCGCAAACCCACATCACCACCACTGCATCACCAACACCATCATAGCCACAGTTACCACTAAAAGACTTTTTATAAAAATCACTTAAGATTAGTATTATGTAGTGTTCTCATGTGTAAATTTAATTAAATATTATGTCATACATATATATCAATGATCTCTTATTGACATTTAATATTCATATATTCTGTAAGACTAAACACATTAGATGAGAGAGAATATGCTAATCTTAATTCACTTTTCATCCCTATAGCAATATTCGAGATTAGGAATGTTCTCAATAAATTCTCTTTCTTCAAGGTGTGACGCCAAATTCGCTTTATAATTTATTTTTTTAATAATGGTAAAACAAAACCATAATAAATTTTTCGTGTTTTGCCTATATATATAAAGGTTATAAAACTCATTTTCGCATACCTTCCAAAATATAAAGCGAACTAGGTGTTAATAATTTATAGGTATGCCAAAAGAAATGAAAGTATAAATTATGCAAAAATTAAGTGATAAAATCATTTTACAAGTCCATCAGGTATTCTCAAAACATCAAGGTTATAAGAACTAATTCAAACTTAAGGTGGTTACATGTTCTTCTTTTTGAATAACCAACAACAATTCAAACAATAGTTGCACAATCGGTTAGACCAAGAAAAAATTGACTCGACCAGCTAATCCGACACGAATTTATGTGTATTTGAATTATAAATGAGTTGACTCGTTTATGACTTGTTAAAAACTATGCTAAACAAGTAAATTTGACACGAACTGAATACGATTGTTATGACCTGTTAAAAATTGATTAATGATTTTAAATAAAAATATTTAAAAAATATACCAAAATTTAATCTGAAAAAAATGAAAAAACATGAGACCACATATTTAAGAAAAAAAATAGGCCCAAAAGAATTTAGATTTGAGTTTTGAGGCAAGAAATGTTAAACAAATTAATTTTTAACTCATTTAACATGTTAACCATATAAATAAATGAGAAAATTTGTGTCAATTAAATTGATCAAACTCGCAACTCCTATAATAAATTTGTCTAATCGTATGGGTGGCAATTCGGACAAGCAAGTCTTAATCGTGTTAATATTTTTTATCAAATAACATTATTTATGATGTAAACACTATAAAAATTAAATTTACGTCTAATCGTTTACTCTTTAATCGTGTTATCAGGCTAGAAATTTTCAATCTTATCTAATTGTGTCAGTTAAATAGGTCAGCCGTCAATCCATTTATTAAATGAGTTAGGTTTGAGTTTCATTTCCTGACTCGTTTATTAAATAGTTTGGGTTTGAATTTGAGTTATCATGTTAACGAGTCATGTTGACTCCACACGAACCCAATTCGTTAACCTAAATTATCAAGTCTACTGCCGACCTTCAGCTCGAGATTCCTTCGCTAATGCATCACTTGTTTTAATCAACACAAATCGAATGACAATATATGTGAGTTTTACAACTCAGTAAGCGTATAAATCAATAAACTTACCTAACTATCTAAAATATACGCACTCGTTATTTATGTCAATTATTTTATTTCGGTACATTATGCTTTTAGGACAATCCCCTAATTCTCTATTCAACAACACAAGTATTGGTGCTTTCCGACCCTTCTTGAGTGTATATTATTAAGTCTCTCTCGGCATTTCCTCATTTCATTGTTCACTATGCATGGTTTTAGGTGGCACATAGTCAAGAAAACGGTTGTGCCTCCTGCCTATGTTGCTCTCTTATAAGATGCACGATCGTGCTAACTTTCCACACGGCACGTGTGTTTTACACTTTCATTCCAGGCAGGATCCACTACCTCATGTTAAAGGGCACAACAATTGTACATTTTACATTCCCATTTCAGATTAAGTTATATGGCCCATGCTTATTAGGCACGCCTATCGTGTGTCTTATACAACCAAGACAGAACATTGAACACGATCCATGTAACCTTCACGCGATCTCGTGTCTGCCTGTAGTTTTCACTCGCTTTCATATTTCAAATAAATGTCAACATTTACTAATAGCCCATAAGCAATTTATCCATTAACCACACTCAATCAATAAACAACATTTTCAACACACTCAACACTAAGCCATTTAGTTTAGCAAACTATATTCGAGCATTTTTAACGCATTATTCATACACATTTATTGAGCCACTCACTCAATTAGCATCCATATCACCTTCAAATGTATACACTTCAAGTTCATATTTAGTCAACCATTAACATTCACATACTCAATCAAGTTAGTTTATCACATATACATCAACAATTTCACATGTCAAATTTTAGTTACCGACACTCATGACACAATCATTTAGCACTCATCATTTTGCATACCAATTGAAAATGTCAACACAATGATCACAATACACAACATAAATTATTAAACCACAATCAATCACTCGTATCATTAAACTCGTGTCCATTCATCATGCACCCATTCGTAAATTGAAATGATACATGAATGTAAATGTCGCGAATAACTTATTTCCAAAATGCTTGTATGCTCTTGCATTTATTTTCCATTCATTTTGGCTTTGGGATCCCATTATCATTCTCATCTTTCCCACTCATGGACCCTCATTCATTTGGCAAGTTCTTACCGTTATGCTCTTAACTCCGGTACTATTTTTCTTATGATTTCATATCACCATAGTGTTCTCATAAGGCAACCTGTGCCTTGAGCTATGTTTTGACTAGTTCAATGCGACCTAAATGGAACTACTATATGTACTGTCAATTTTATTTTTCTCATCTAAAGGCATCTCATGCTTGAGCCAATTATTGCCTAGTGTGTTGCAACCTAAATGACACTATCTATTATATGTAGTTGGTTCTGTATCTCAATCACCAACTTGCACCATTTGGCACCCACAATTGATTTTTTGCATTTATTAAGCCCTTGACTTATTCTTATCATATCTTATCAATGCATCCATACTATATGGTGCAATAGAATGAATGAGGAACCAATCATGGATGTGATAATATTTTTCACAGTGTTAATTAAGCATAATACATATACATAAAAGCAACACCATTTCAACATTCTCAACATAATCCAATAAGATTAATTATTTCAAATCATCACGACTTGATCAACCACATAACATCACAAACTTATCCTTTTACTGAAATCATTCTTCACCCAATTCATGCATAATAAAATATCCTCTTTCATTGCAAATTATTCACAATCCAATCATATTATCACTCATTATCCTATACAATATTCACAATCAATGTGCTTCCTTTCAACACCTCATTTATTCAATTTATGGCACCCATCATTCACATTCATATGCCCCAAGCAATTTATCAACCAATTACACATATAATTTATAACATTCAAATCTTCTTGTACATTTTATACATTCTCAATAAAATCAATTATTCTTAACCATGCACATACAATCAATAGTTAGGTAAGTGTGGGCTTATACACTTATGTTGAATTCCTCGAAGCTCCAAGCTATACTGGTACTCAACCTCGCTCCTACTGTAGATTTTCGTGTCCTAACACACATAATATACACATGCATTAAGATTTTTCACTCTACCTCTTACCAATTTTCACTTTTAATCCAACATAACCTCCCTCCACTCACCCTAAAATTTGACCTCCATTTACTTAAACCCTAACCATGTACATTTCTCATCTCCTTAACTTCTCTTATCCATATCACCTACCAACTTCATAAAAACTAAACCATTTTAAAAACCCTAACAACATTTATAACAATAACTTTTATAAATATTAAAATGGGTGAGTCCCCCAACTAGGGATCCTCCTAGAGTCTGAAAGATAGTGTTTTAGGAATTCCTTAGAGTGGAAGAGAGAGGGATTTTCATGGGTTCTTCCTCAGAAGTATCTAAAAATGACTCAAATGGGAGTGCTTGGAGTGGAAAAGAGACTGACATGCAGCATGACTTGTGCTGCTGCCCGTGCCTATTTAAAACAAGACATAAAACCACTTAACACGGTAATTTTATAGCCTGTGTGCACTTAATACCACGTCACACAATCACCCGATACAAATGTGTCAACCTTGGGCTATTTCCTTGCAAGCCACAAACTGTGTATATGATCCGTGCCACCAGATTGTGTAACTTCACTGTACACATTTTTCTTGAATTTTCTCAGCTCGATTATTATTAATTTAATATCCATACATCCTAACACATAGTAATATTTTATTATGATGTGAATTCGAGGGCATTACGCAAGGTCTTATAGACATATGTCTCATATATGTTAGTTTAAGCTTTGATATTTCATTCAACGATAATCTATCAATTAATATGCATAGAAATATAAGAAAGACAGAACAAATATCTCATTATATTAATACAATATAGTGTACCATAATGTTTGAGCCTAAAGCTAACACTAACAAACTTCTACTAGCAGTAGTCCTAATTCGGCATAGACCTTAGTCTAGGGATCTCACATGTCTCTCGGTGTATAGGTAAAGTTAATTTCATTGTTAATGGGTCTGCTACATTATCTTCACTGACAATCTTGTTGGTCTTGACATAATCACACTATAATATGTCTCTTATCAAAATGTAAATGTAAAGAAGTACTTTTATCAGAGGAGAAATAGACAGGGGCCAAGAGCAAATGTAATTCAAAGGGGTTATGTAGTTTTGTAGGATATTTTTGATGAGGGGGAGAGCAATAATGTATTGACTGAGGGTACAATTAATGCTGCAAGTGATTGAGTTATTAACATTAGTACAATTTATCACATGACTTCTTCTCATAAGCGGTTTACTTTATTTAAGAATTGGGAAGGTGGTATGAAATTGGAAAATAATGAGAAGTTGAGTGTTGAAGACAATGGTTCTTTGAGAATTAGAATTTACAATAGAATGGTGTGAAAGAGATTGTTTCAAAATTTAGTGTTTGTGAAAATGAAATCAACTCAACGAGGGGGAATTGTTGGGATTGATTAGATTTCTCAGAGAGATTTGGAGTCACAAGAAGTATAAGTTTGGTTTGATACACAATATTTTTGGAGGCATTTTGGGATAATTCGGAGTACTGACAGAGTTGTAGTTGAAGATATGGACCACCCATGTGTGCGTATGACTGTGTAGTTTAACGTCTTGTTTCCTGATCCGTTATATGTGTCTTTAACTATAAAATGTCAATTCTCGATCCATTTAACATGAACGAGGTACAGAAATTGTCTTAAAAAGACAAAATCATATAGTTGACTGCAAATATCAAAACTAATGTAATTATAGGGTTTTCTATAGTTGCTTAGTGTAAACTTATATATAGTGATTTTTACTTTTATTTTGAAAGTATTTGACTGACTGAATAATATAATAATTTATTTGTCTATATGTAGACGTAAGTTGTACTGACCAAATTACTTAATTCTTGTCTATTCTCATATTCCGTATTATTTGTCTATCGCGTAAATTCCTAACACTATTAAAATAACCTAGCGTGATAGAAAAGTAAAGAATTGGCAGATGTAGTTCAAGTTGAACTAAATTGACTCTTTCTTTTAGTCACTTCATTATCCATAATGAAATCATCATTTGACAATAGAAGAAGATTAAAATGTTTGTTGAATTTGATTTTTCTAATCTAATCAGTTAGTTTTGGGTTTGGTTCAGTGCATCCGAACAGAACAAAGTGTGACCCCTACCCATAATCAGTTAGTTGAACTAAAGTGAACATAATCATTATGCTTATCTTCAATTACCAACAATATCGAATGGTAATGGTGAGAGGTAGAAGAATGGCTGAAATTCCAATGGCACTTTTAAGATGAAGTCAGTAAGTAAGAGCATTTATTGAGTTTTATTTTAGAATACTAAAGCCTCTGTGAGAATATGTCTTGAGGAATTTTTTTTCATGAATGACAGTTGCGCCAATTCTTTAAAAATTTAGGAACACGACTGCCTTCAAACTCCCAAATCCGAAATGAAGATGGTGGCTGTAATTTGTTCAAGTATCAAATACTCTTCTCTTTGTTTATTTTGTTGTGGTAACTTACTTCTCTTGGCTTTATTAAAGCAGTTTTTTTTTTCATGTAAATAAAATATGGGAATGTCGTTATCTTAGCATATGGACCATGGCAGAGAAATCAATATTGGAGTTCAATTACCAAAGAAACATGGCTTTCAATTCACTACAGTTGTAAGCCTGACATGTAATAGTAACAATTTTGTAATGTTATTGGCCACTACCAAGAAAATACTGCACAACCAGGTGGTGACCCACACCTGCATAATCATATCTGTCATACCACTATCTAGCCGTTGATGTAATTTGCATTTCAACGAGTATAAAGTTGAGTAAATAAACAAATATCTGAGCAGCTTTCAATGGTGAAACCAGAAGAGGACAAATTCAATGCCAAAATAAACTCAAAACTTCACTTAAACTGTTCAACAAAAAAAATCCCAAATGCGTAGTGGTGATGACAGAAGAATATGAGAGCTGTAACTTTGGTGACAAAATAAATTACTAAAAAAATAACAATGGAGAATGTCATCTTTCATGGGGAATTTTATTCCCAGATCAACAACCTTTTGCTTCAGTGATTCCTGAGCAAGAATATAATCTATGATCAATTAGAAACCAAATGGCTTAAATAAATAAGAAAGAAAAATTGAAACTTTGGACTTTATGACCTCTAGGATATAAAGAAATCTGTGATATCAGCTGATTTAAGATGCTCATTCTATCGTGTGTTCTTCTCTATTTTCTTCTTTTTTCTTGCCGTCCAACTCTGCAACCACAACACTAAACTTTTTCATCATCGTCAGCCTCGCTAGACTCGATTAAGGACTCGGTTTTTGGTGGTTTATTGCCGTTCATGGAGAGGCTGCGGCGCTCTTTCCCGCCGGGTTTAGTTGAGGCATTGCTATACCAGATCATTCCTATAACTGCAATCAACATTCCTAATACTACTTGAAGGTTGAGACCCTCTTTCCCGAAAAATATGAACCCCAAAATCAGAACAAGAATTGTCTTCATGTGACCCAGCACTTGGAACGACACGGCAGTAAATCTTCCTATGCAGATAAACTGGCTTAAATTTGTTCCCACGGCAATACTACAAGACAGCATGATGAACATCTGCAAAAACAAACTTCAATATAAAAAGCTGAATTTCTAAGTCTATTTAGGCTTATTTGTTGCTCAAACACATGCATTCATAAAACAAATGATATTTATGTATGGAAAATGAAAATGGAATAATTTAGATAGCAATAACAAGACATGTCATGCTAGAAGAAATCAAAACAGAAAGCGCATATAAGTTGGTAAACCAGGTTAGGATGGAACCCATTACAAAACTATAAGAAAATGGATGTACAGTTGAAACCAAACTTATTGTTGAAAATATTGGCATGAAGAAGCATTAGAACTACAGTTCATGTGGAATATCCGTAACTTTCTAGGATGCAGACACAACGAAACAATAAATATTAGATCTCTAGTTTCCTCCATCGATCAAGCACAAAATCTTATTCCATAGTTATCAGCATAAACACAAATACTATATCCCTAACTATTGTTGCCAGGATCTATTTGAGGATCATGCAACCACATTGCAATTCTATTGAATTGGGGACCTTGTCCAGATCATTAAATCTAGTTAATTGTGTTCTTTGCTGGCAATTTTTGTAACGGGAAACATTCTTCTTCAGAATCTAGACTCTAGATTAATGTAATGATATCAGCCAGAAAATAGCTTGCTTGGTTCCATGGTTACCATCCTTCAAGATATATTCTAGTTTCATTAACATGTCATTGGGCCTTCAAAACACTACCATTTTACGACTTTTCTCTCACTTGTTTAGATCATACCCTCCCCATCTGCAATCAATAGCCACCCATTCTTCTAACGCCACAAATACGACGTTTTCAGTTTTCTTTGTAACTTTCAGATATTTTGCAGTGTAGGAGTCAGTTTAATCTAACTACACTAACTATTTCTGTTTTCAAATTTGGCATGGAAACCAAACTTCAAGTCATTAACTTATTAGTAATTCATAACACAACCCAAATATTGCACATGGCAGATGATAATCCCGTTTTCACAAAACAGGCTGTTAACAATTGCACAAGACACCCAAAGCAATAACTCCAATATGATTTATTGATTTTATCCATAATCAAACCAAATAGTTGCTTTTATTGCTTATCAAACCAGGGGTATCTGTGATGAAAAAATTTCTTCTATCCTCAGTTTGTTATACATCTTCCATATACAAATGATTAATTACAGGGATAACAATTTCTGACATGATAACATGATTTGTGAATGCATGATTATGACATGACACGAATGTCACAAATTCAATTTTTATAAAGTTTTACCTATAGATATTTGATAAAAAATAGCACGTCACATTATTGCCAACCCTATTTATTACTAGTATAATTTCAAAAGGAGAATATAGTCAATGCACAGGAAGCAGCAATGTATGGATGTGGTAATCTCTTTTTATCCCTGAGAAATGACTGAATGCAAATCATGATTGCCATTGACAATTACGAAGGACCAAAGTTACAACAAAACCACCAAATTAGAGAAAAATGTTAAGTAACATGAATAAAAAGCTGAAATATGACTTACCACTGATGTGAAGCCATATGGATAGGCATCAACTCTCTTGTTTGTCAACCAATAGTCCAAAAATGGTCCAACCACCAGTAAAGATGCAGCTTGTGCAGGAGCAGTATGGCCTAATAGGTTGAAAGACCCAAGATTATATCTCCTTTGAAGAAAATGTACATACTGCATAACATCAACTTCATGAAGTTAGAACATATGGACGAAATGGCATGCTTAGATCAAATATTTATAGAAACTATAACATTAATAAGCATATATAGCTAAAACCATACCAAGAAGGGCATACAACACATATTCAGCTATTCACAACTTGCTATAATTGAATGCTGAGTAAAGATGCTGAATTAATTTAGCCATGTTATATATAAAGAAGTAGCAAAATATTTGAATACAAAAGTAAAAGATGGTAAGAAAGACCACACTTTGTTCCAGTCCAATTAAAGCGGAAGTTAGGGTCAGAGAGAATGCAACAGTAATTTGTGAAATGTCCATCAGACCACTAAGTACTGCTCTCAGAGTGAAACCAAAAATGTATAAGGCAAACAGATAAAAAAAATTCAACACAGAAACTAATACAAAAGATGACATCAGTCAAATTAAAACTTTGTGAGTGTAGACATAAGTTGACAAACAAATTCCAAAATGCTTCCAGAATACAGATAAAACCGAAGTCCCATTTGTGTGCAGTGTTATTCCTTCCAATCAGTCAATTAACTGTAATGCTCATGGGACAAAATGAAACTAAAATTATCTAATGGACAAGCAACCGACCAACCAGTCCTAACACAGATTTAATAAGTTTTCTTTTAAAGCATTCAAGTTGAATACTATGTGTATAGATGAATACTATGTGTATAGATTTACTTACATATTGCTGCAAGGAGGTGCTCCAAACCGCTACTACTGCAGCAACAAATCCTTTTGTATTAACACTGACATCTGTAACAGTACAGACTCCAACACCAAGGAGAACTATCAAAATGCTAAGCTTAGTATCCCTTGAATAACGCACATTGTCCAAGACTACTTCGAGAAAGCAAGATACTGGGATCATGCTCAGTTTGGCAATCTGAAAAGTTAATTTAAGAAATGAGAATTATATCATCATTCATCCATAAAGAGAAAAATAGCTGCCACAAAAATCTCGAGCAGGTTCTGACCTGATAAAATCCCACTGAGTTCCACATTAAACTCACGTTCATTCCAACAATAGAAAAGTTTGCGAATAAAACAAACTTCAAAAGGTCAGGTAGAGGTAAATGAGAAGACTGGATGTATCCCATCCATCGAAGAATAATGGTCAAAATGGTTGTAGTAGCAAAATGCAGACCAGTCAATGTTGTGGCTGAGAAAAAATATCAGGGATCAGAAACGTGATTTTAAAAAACTTCCCATATAATAAAATTATTATCTTCTGTGCAAACAGTTGTAAATCAGCCAACCTTTAGTGCTGTGAAATAAACATAATTTTCCATTCAATCCGTGTGCAAAACAGATCGGAAACCAAGATGATCTGACATCATTTTCCAATACATCCCAATTGTTTGTGAATGATGGAAATATTTTTTTTTTTTGAAATTGTGCTTCCTGATTAATTCAACGTTGAAAAAGTGGTCATGAGATGAGAGGAAACACGAAAAACTCAATGCTTTATGTGTTTTTATATCGAGAAGAATCAAGGTATGCAAAGATCGTGAGACAAACATATTTTATTGTTTCTTCAGCACATGAGATAAAGTCAAGGCAGAGAATTCAACAGACTTCCGGAGCTAATGATTTCATTATTATTAAGATGCAAGAAAAAAACTTAAAAAAACACACTAAAAGGAACCATGCTCATTCATAAAGTCACCACAGATAAATCTTAACATATCAGCTGCACAGACACACAGAAATCATATGCAATTACGAGATCAGTTAGATACAATAAAAAGCATCACTGATAAAAAAGCATAATAGTGCATCATCCTAAAACATACCAAAGCTAAAACCATAAGTAGCCATCAAAGCTTTATTGACAATTATAATTCCAACAGACGTGACAACATTGAACATCCATGAGGCTGCATCAAGAGCAGCCTTCTTATCGGCTTTGGTTGAAGACATTTTCAATAGTAATTCCGAATATCAAATTTTGTTCACTAGTCGCTCTTCATGAGAGCAAAGGCACCTTGATTGTTCAAAGCCAAGAGCTCTACCTGAATTGAAAAGTTACAACAAATCAGCAAATAAACAAGCTGTCGAAACCAAAACTAAGAAGATACAAAAAATTTCCGCGCAGATCAATAAGAACATTACACATAGATGTATAACACGACATATTACCTTGAATGATCTATACAAACCAATACATAAAAAATGAAACGAATAAGTTGGATACAATAACCAAAATTAAAATAGACAAAAAATAAGATTCTAAATCTGGCCTCTAAATTCAATAAAACAATTTTCTGCAAACCATATTTCAATAAGCAATGGATCAGAAGCATGTACTAATGCTAAACTCTGTCCCTGGAAAACTAATCAACCATTATAACGACCACAAAACAGTTAAACTATAATCAAGCAAGTCGGATACAATTAAACCCGAAGTTAACATCTTCAGAATCAGATCCAAAAACCCAATTCAAAAAACGAAACAAAGACACAAGATCATGGCTTTAAAAAACAAGTTCAAATTGAATCAAATCCAATCACGAATCACACAAAAAGACTCAAACATTACAAAATCAACAAAAATTAAAGACTACCCAGATTAGCAAAACTTCCAATGGATATGCTTTTCTGTTCCCAAAGAGTTATATTTTCCGGGAAAAAGATTGGAAAAGTTCCCGGGAAAGAGCGAGAGAGAGAATGGAGATGAAGAAGAGAGAGGAAACGAGGGAAATAATAGGAGGAGGAGAGGGTGGAGAAACTGCCTAGGGATTGACGTGGTTAATAAAGGAATTGGAGACAGAGAGAATGTTAAAAAATGGGAACTGGGAAGGCACAATTTAAGAGTTATGTTTTGTCAACATAAGAGTTTCGCTCTCGCCTTGACAAAAAAAAAAGAAAGAGTTTCGCTCTCGCCATTAAAAGAGACGTACAAACGCAACACACAACCACTTGTTTCTTTCTTTCTTCCTTTTTTCTTGTGATTATAGTTTTTCTTTTTTAGATTTTAATTTTCAACTTTGAATTATAAAATTATTTTAAAATTTTAATAAAAATATTTTTCAATTTATTTTGATGATGAAAATATGAATTAAAAAAATATTAAAATTAAATTTTTTATATTATTTATTTTAGTTTTATAAAAAAATTTAATGTTTTAAAGTATAAATTTTTATGATAAACTAATAGATTAAATATATTATATTTCATAAAAATAATTAGAATTAAAAAAATTATTTTGTTAGAAAATAAAATAGTATGCTTAAAAGCATAAATTATTTTTTAACAAAACATTAAATGATTTTTTTATAAAAATTTTTTTTTGCCTAAGTAATTTTGGTAAAAATGTCTTTTAATATTTACAAACATTTAGTTTTTTAAAAAAATAATGCTGAATACATTCTTAATGTGTTGGCTAAATTGGATTGTCCCTCTAAAAAGAATAATAAATGAATTTGAGAATTATTAGATTGTTTTGCGTTTTAAGGTATTATATCCAAAAGTCCTCTTATTTTTTTTTTCTCTTCTAAAAAACTCAGTTTTTTAAATTAAATATTATGTTATGTAGTTTCCTTCAAGTAATATGTGACATGTAAAATTTCATTGATTCAA
>CANYCX010855522.1:0-15359 GCA_948193385.1 Breynia disticha f. nivosa
AATATATAACGAGAGCGTTGAGTTGCGTGAAAGCTAAAATAGAAATGCGTGTGGGTGTGAGGGTTGTGATGTGCGTGGGTGAGAGAACACAGAAAACTGCGAGGAGAGAAGAGGAAATGACTAGTTGGTGATGATACTCTCTTCGTTTCAAAATGAGTGTAGTTTTAAAAATTGACACACATATTAAGAAAAACCTTTAATAAGTTAAAAAATGACTATATTGTCTATAGTTGATTTTGAGAGAAACCAAAACATATTAATAAATAACTAACATTGAAACTTTAAGTTAGAGCATTTTAGGAAAGAAATGAGATAAAAATACATAACTACAATTATTTTGAAACAAAATTTTAAAGTTAAAACTGCACTTATTTTGAAACGGAGGAAGTAGTTTTATAAAATCGAATCCGATCGAACATCACTGATTCGGTCTGAATTTATTAATCAGACCAGTTTACAAATAAATCAATTAATGAATTAGTTCGGTTTTATGTATTGTACAAAATTTAATATAATTTTTTAATTTATAAATATATTATTTTTAAATCATTGATTTGACCGATAAATCACTTAATTAATTTTTTTGTTCAATTACCAATTCTATTTTAATACGTTTTAATCGTGTCGTTTTTTGTATAATTTTATTTCGTATTATAATCATTTACTCATAAATCGTGATATTTTGTATACCTTAGGAGTAGAGAGGTAGAGAGTGGGAGGAGTTGGTTGTAGGAATGGGAAACAAAGGAGAAGATGAGGGAAAGTGGGGTTTGGTGGTTTCTGTACCCTACTGTTGTTGCACCTGTCTAGTTTAAAGAGTTTTCTTTTGTCTTTTTCTTCTGGGCGGGTTACAGATCTACCCAACTTTTCTTTTTTAATTACATAGAATCAAGATTTTCAAAGTTTTCTCATTGTTTCATTTTATCTTACATCTTGTACAGTTTGGTATTGTTTTTTTTTTCATTAATTATTTAATTATCAACCAATTAATTTTTTACGAAAAAATTATGCATAAAATATTTGTATATACGAGTCAGTATAAATGAAATTAATATTCTGATGTACAAAGTTGATATAGAATTTAAATAAAATTAATATTCAGCTAAAAATATAAAATCAATCTTTAGAAAATAAATGACATAATATAATAATTCATTAAATATTAATTTATTGTTTTATATTGAGTTTAAATACGTAAAATAGATATAAATTTGTGTAAAAAGTTATTTTACATATACAATGTTTACGTAAGTTTATATTCATTTTATATTAAAATTAAATATATCAAAAGAACCCATTCCGTCTGAAATATTAACACATATGAAATGTTAAATAAATACTTTATGTACAAATTTTAAAGTGGTAGAAATTTTGTAAAAAAAAAAGAATAAAAAACGTATAAAATATAATTAATTCAAACAAGTATACAACTAATGGATCATGCTAATTACAGGACCAAATAATAGTAGAAAGTGTAAGATAAAGAGTGTAAGTGTAATTAAAAAGTTTAGTATGTAAATTAAAAATATAATGTAATTTTCTGTAATTAAAAAATATAACATAGTGCTCTGCGTAATTATCCCTTTTCTTCTACTCATTCTTATTTTGTCCCACTATAAATATATTTTTTTCAAATATACCAATACTTCATCATTATTAACTCTTTGAATTAAAAATTAACAAAATAATTATTATTTTTAAACTATTTTTTTAAAAAAATTCTATTTAAAATATGAAATTATAATTTTTGTTGTAATTTTAAATGTTTGAGTGTGTAATATTAAAAAATAATTTTAAAAAATAAAATTTAGAAATTCAATTTTCATGAAAAAATTTCTTTTGAAAATTATTTTTCATCAAACAAGTGGAATTAAGTAATTTCATATTTGACAATAGAGAGAATTAGTTGAATGATAATGAAGTTAAAGTTAAAATTGGAAGCAAAAAATATTGACTAAAATCTTATGAGTTTGTCCAAACCAATACTATTAGAGTCATTTTCATATGATGAACGGTTTGAAAAGATTTTTATAGTTGAAGAAGATGCAGATTGCGGGTTAAGAAGGCAACATTCTTCACTGTTAAGATAAGAACAAGATAGTACTACCAGATGCGTAGATCAACTGACGCGAGATTGTTTTACATTAATTAGTGATCTTGAGTTCGAATTTTGGGTACACAACTGTGTTAAACTCGATTGGGAGAGTTTTGTCGCCCTTATGATCCTGCCTGACTCGAACGAAGATTAATCTGCGGTGATCAAGGTACCTCGTGATTTAGAAAAAAAAAATAGTAAGATGTGTATAAAAAACATGAAAATGAAAGAAAACCCACTAGTTTGTTGAAAGTGAGTGATGAAAAAATTGAATTAATTGTCATGCATGCATCTCTCAATATCCCACCATACGTGTAGTTTCTCACTTGATAATATAATTAATGAGTATATAACTAAACATGCTACGGATGATATTTGATATTTATATCATAAATAATATTATTTGATGGAAAAATTCACCGACATAATTACGGCTCACTAATTCGATTTATCATCCCTATAATTTTGAGCCACTTTTCTTCACACATGCAATTTTGGATCTCCTCCACACTAATCTTCCCATTCAATTCAATCGTGGTTATATAACTGAAAAATTGGCAAATACCAAAAATGATTTGTATAATTCTTCATTATAGAAGAATTAGGTGTTAGACGGAAAATAATTTTTTTTGAAAGAATTTTTTTGCGAAAAGTTAAGTTTTTGAATTTTATTTTTTGTAATTATATTTTTTAGTATTTGTCACTCAAAAAAAAAGAGATAAAAATATCTTATATGAAAATATTTTTTTTAATTTATTGGATTTAATTGGTAAAAAACTAAAATATTTAAAAGAAAATTTTATATTTTATATGTCAAGGAGTATCTCTATACATAGTGCGATAAACAATAATAAATACAATAAATCGCGTAAACTTAAATACTAACCTGATTAGCGCAACGAAGCAAAGGAGATATCTCAAAGACGAAGTTATTGCCGACCACCTCTAACTGCAACCCACAAACGGTGATGAGGAGCTTACACACACAACCTGTTCTACTGTGCTTATTGTGTCTCGTTGAATAATCTATGAGAAAAAATAATTAATTTTCTCTATGATTGGTTGATAGCCAACATAGGAGAAGGAAAAAATAGTCTGTGAAATTTTCTCTTCAGAGAAAAAAAAAATCACTTCCTAGTCCTTTTATAATTAGGAAATTAAGGTTTGGTGGAAAGCTTATTTTTATTAGGTAAACTAATTACTTAACAAATCTCTAAGTATATCACTTAATTATATAATAGGTCAAAATACTTAACTAATATGTATTTAGTATCAGTTTCACAAAAATCATTATAGGCGGACCTACTAATTCTAACAATATGACAAAATATTTTCTTTCAAGATAGGTTTAAAGTTATTATTTTTTTGTTGACATTTAGATTATTTTCTTATATATCAAGAGAAAAAAATAATATGTTGTTCTTCTTCATCAACTTCCATTATAAAAATCAATTTGCACACTTATCTTGCATAAGCTTTTCTTACAGAAGAGATGATTCCTGTCACTGTTTCCCCTTATACATAAAATTGATTGTTGGGTAAACTGGAGCATTATCATTAGTAAGAGCTCTTCTTTCGCTTCTTCTTTCTTCATATTAGTTTCTTCTATCACGCCCTCTTTGTTCATCACCTCTTTTTTTGTTCATTATTGTGTCTTCTACCAAACTTCCCTCTTTGCTCATATCTTCTACCATTAGTTTCTCTTTCCTCATGAGGGTGACCAATATTTCTGTCTCTTATCTAACGTTTCAATACGGTTAATAAGTTGATGACATTTTTCAATAGGGTAACCTTAGTATCATGAAATTTCTAATAAGCTTCAATATCTTTTCCTAAAATCCTCTTTACCTTTAGTGGAAGAGTGACAAGTTCTGATCTTTCAATAGTTACCAATATTGAAGTTCTTGATTCAGTAAGGGGATATAATTTTTGATTTCTCTACAAAAAAAAAGATTTTTCAACGACCGGATCCCGTATAATATGTTACTCTAAAATTCCTCGTTGCCTTTAGTGTGACTTTGTTACTCTAAAAAACTCGTGAAAGGATGAAGTTATTATCAAAGCAAAGACGGAGTACTAAATTACTAATACACCTAAACACGAAGGACTAAAAAATAATTATTTTCTCTTCTTAATATTCCAAGCAAACAAACAAAAAATCAGACGGCTATGAAGTGACGATGGAGAAGCGAAGTGACGAGACAATGCCAACTAACACTTAGCTACTCAGCTTGTTCAATTCCGATTATTGGATCTATAAACCCACCCTGCCTTGCTATATTTTCACTTTGCCACTAAAAAAGTAGCCTACCTCCACTTAAAATAAACTTACATCAATCCTTTCTCTCTCAATGGCTGCCACTCCCAATTCTTTGCGCTCCATGCAGTCAGTGGTATGCTGAATTTCTTGCTGTTTTAGATCTGTTTCGTGATTTTGTTTATTCTTGGATAGGATCTGTTTTTGTAAAGATTGAATCTTTTTGTGGTTTAGTTTGGTTGTTTGATAGAATATGAAGCTGTGAATTGGTTTTGTAAATGTAAAGTTTGAATCTTTTGTGTTTGTTTTGGTTGTTTTATGGAAGTTATCAATTGGGTTGGTTTGAAATCTGGTGTTTATGATTAAGATTTTACTTGCATGCGGTTTGATTGCTTATGATTGTGTGAAAGATTGGTGTGGTTTTGGGATGTGAATGCTTGTTGCTTTGATCTGTAATTGAGTGTAATGTTTTCATGTTTTAGATTTAACATTTTGGCTGAAGTGTTGTTTGCATTTTGGTAAATAGTTGAGGAAAGGCTGTTGGCTGTCAATTTGCCTTTTAGTCAGACTTCTATCAAATATCATGACATAAACATTACAAAAATTTAATTCGAGTCATTCATAAACATGTACTCACAAATCGTGTTATCGTTTCAAAAATTGAAAGCTTATAGCTGTTGTTTGGATAGTAGGCTGAATTTGAAGGTTGGATTGGAACATATGAGACTGATCTTGAACAATTTAAATAGGGAATCTCTTTTTGAGACATTGGAAATGTTGTGATGTTTATTCTCTGTTTGGAGTTTACTTATTTATTGGTTGTCATGTTTGTGTTATTGTTTGTGTTTGAATGTGTTTTAACACAGGCTGCTACCAGGTTCTCTGGTTTGAACTTCACCGCCCGTTTAAATCAGGGAAGAAGCTCCCTGTCCTTCAGAGTGAAGCCTGTTCCTGCTCGTTTCCGGATTTCCTGTGCTGTATGTTCTTTCATTTAACATACATTTTCTCATTTTAGGGTCTATCTTTGGTTGTATTGTTAAATAAATGAGAAATATTCTCTAAAGCCAACACTGAATTACCCTATAAGATTTGCCATTGAGAAATTATCATTCACAGTTTTCTTAAATAATTGGATTTTAAGAATGAACACTTCAAGAATGCATATTTTACTGTATTATATTGCCATGTAAACAGAGAATGCGTAAACTTTGGGCTGCTAGGAGGCAATTTTAACAGAGCATACCTTTTTTTTTTGCACCACTAGCAATTATCTTTACTGAATTGAGCTTTGCCATCTTGCTACGTTATGCTTTCGAAACAATCACGGTGTTTATTACTCGGAAGTCTACCACTGGTGGAATATATTTTTGAAACACAAAACTTCTTATTATTATTAGTCGACATTCTAGTTAAATTTCTTCACCTGTATTATCGAATCAATGAATGCTGCATGATCTTTTCAGGCCAAGCCAGAAACAGTAGATAAGGTGTGTTCAATAGTAAAGAAACAGTTGGCATTATCTCCTGAAAAAGCTGTTACTGGAGAGTCTAAATTTGCTGCACTTGGAGCTGACTCTCTTGACACGGTATCCAAACATTTATCCGTTTGTTCTTATTTCATGTATTGCTTGGGATATCTTATGTTTCCTTATTGTTTTTGCTTTGTATTGTCTTGTTCCAAATAAAGCTTTGTAACATTTCTTTTGAACTACCTATTTCTGCCACAATCTTTGCTATCTGTGACTTACAAATTACTGATGTCCTCCAGGTTGAGATTGTGATGGGACTCGAGGAAGCATTCGGAATTAGTATTGAGGAGGAAAGTGCACAGAGCATTGCAACTGTTCAAGATGCAGCAGACCTTATTGAGGAGCTCATCCAGAAGAAGTGAATTTAACTGAAAGTTAAGAAATTCTCCTTCTTTTTCTCGTCTTTAAACTCCTTCCGGCGTTCGTCTGCCTGCTATGGATGCTAGGCTGTGACATTTTCTGTATTTGTTGGTTTTGTTAGTACACTTCTGCATATGTTGCCAAGTTAGCTTTTCTGTGACTAGCTTTATGTTTTATTGATTTTGTTCATCCTTTTGTTACCAGCATATTAGACGTGTCATAATTGTGTCGTATTATTTTCTATCATATAAAAATTGAATTCGTATCTTCTTGCTTTGTCATAGACATGTACTTATAAATTGTATTATCGTATAAAAAATTGACAGTTCTAGTTGCCTCCATTTAAATTCGAATCCCCGGTCTCTTGCTGAAAAGTATGAACCATATCAGACTTGATCTTAATGTCAAGACACGACAAACGGAAAATGTGATTCCCTCCATCCATTTTTGCTTCACTTATTCTTTTTAAGGTTCAAACGTTCATAAAATATCGAAGTCACAAACGTTTTACATGTATTGAGTGCAATCTGAAACTGAAAATTTCTCAGCAGTAACTACATATATGTTACAGATTACAGACACCAACACTGCCTCTTTGTTCAAGCTTCCCAAGCACAAAGGTAGAAATGAAATTCATAAGTGGGAGTAGTTTTACATCGTCAGGAAGCATATGCACTCGTATATACAACTTACAAACTAACTCTAACGCAGATTTGCTTTGCGTCTTTCATCATTCCCAATCTGCATCGAAGAAACCGGCATCTTTCATCTCGGAATAGTATATGTTCTCCAGATGCAGATCTTCCTCCTGAATCCAATATAAACAAGACAAAAAATTTCCTCTCATAAGCTGTAACCATAATAGAGAAATGCAAAAAGATTAGATGAAATAAAAGAGTGAATGTAAGTCCAAACCTGGAAAAAGTCGGCCAAAAACGTTACGTATATAAGAGGAAGGTACAGGGCATGGTAACAGACTATAGCGGTGCCGTACAACCTAAAATTTTCCAAAGGGAAGAAAATCAGTAAAATATTCTGGAAAATTGCAGAACTTTTGATAGAATGCTAAGATGAAGGTATCTATTCCATACCAGTAACCGAAACCAGCTCCATTTCCGGTGAGTCCACAGGCAAACAATGCTAGGGCATTCAAAGTGAACATTACGACAATGTACTTATAAAACGTGGGTCGAGCTGCGAATAAAAAGCGGGGAAAACGATCAGTTCACAATCAACAGTCCCGCGATCAAGTAGAAACAATTTTTCGGACCATTTATTACACGCAATCGTACCAGGTAATCTTTCCCTCCACTTGGAATGGTACATGAACAATATAACGCCATAAACTGCAGTTAGAACAAGCTTATGGACAACCCACAAGTTCCATTTCGTGTGATGTGGGAATTCGTTGTTGTCAACAAACAACGGTATTCCAAGCACAAACAGGTAAATTCCCTACAAACAGAGAAAATGTCAAATAGCATCAAAACCGAGCATCGGCACATGTGACACAAAAGAACAGAAACCAGAATGAGTATTGAGTAATAGCAACACATGATCAGGAAGTTTGATTTTCATAATATATTCCGATGTCCTGCACAATGGATTTCAGAGAACAAAAACCATGGCATCGTACAGAAAGAAAACTCATTCATGCAGAGCTTTTTTTTTTTTCTCTCTGATGTTAATATTCTTTGGAAGAATAGTCAAAGTACCTTAAGAAGTATGTCCAGGCCAACAATGAGCGCTGAGACTGCAAAAGTTCGAGTGAGAGCGTCTAATCCACTTGCATAATTGCCTTGAAGTAGAAAGGCGATCAAGCTTACTTCCAGAAACAGCATTCCAGATGTTGTAAACAGAGATAGAACATTCCATGCCAATTCCTTTCCGGGAGTGCACTCCCATACCTGCCAAAGAAGAAAATGAACGTTATCAACTCAGAAATAAGTGCAGAACTGCTACAATTCAATGTACCAGCTAATGAATGTGCATTACAACTTAATGTAGTGTTAAGAGCGTAACATTTCCATTCATTAGTATGATCAGAGCTATATTGTGTTGCTTTCCTACACATCATGATAAGGAACTGAAACTAGTCTAAGTATGTTGATTTGCAATTAAAGAAAGCACAAAACATAACTTCTAAAATTTCCATTGGGTTTGCTACATCAAATGGGTGGATGTGAAAGAAAATGCTACATGAACATTTCAAACTTTCGTTAGTCGTCATTCTGTTTTTTCGAACTCTGAAATTATACATTGTAAGACCTTAAGCCATTAAAGAAGCATAGCACAAAGTAAATTGACTACAACTTCGTGCTGCCACCAGATTCACTTCTGAAACACACAAAGTAATCAAGATAAACCAATAAGCTATCCGTCGAAGACTTTATGATAATACAATTAAATCAACAAACTCATATGAACATCGAAATTATATGAAGCATTCTAAATCAAAAACCACTCGAATTATAAGAAACCCACAAACCTGAAGACAGCACCAGGCAAGATTAAGCAAGCTAACAAGCCAAAGACATCCATAGTAAGCAATCATTATATATGATCTTCCATGAGAAAGCTTCCTAACGCTCTTTTTAGCCTGAAAAGCCAAGTAAAGTAAAAAACCAACAGAAGCAAATATTAAAGTCACATTACGAAAAAACCCATGACACTCAAAAAGCCAATTATGAAGCACTGGACCCAAAAAGGACCCATCTTTAAGAGTTGAATTATCGTTTTGCGAAATAGGTATCGAAAAAGATGAGTCTTTTGTGTGTTCTTGGTGGAGATTTAGCATTTTTTTGCAGATTGAGTGATAAAAACCCTAAATTTATGTGTATTTTGGAGGGCTGAATTGTGGGTTTTTGAGATTTAGGAGAATTTGCTCGAATGGTAAGGTGTGATGTGGTTGTTGAGAATTTTGATCTTTAGTTTGAGTTGAGGTTTGTGATTGGAGTGTGTTTGATTGTTTTGGTGTTGAACAACAGAACTTTAACTGTTTTTCAATTACATTGGAGCTTCAAAGAGTTCTTGTTCATCTAAAATGAGTTCATTAATTCATTTTGGCCAACCTTTTTCAAGTAGACCGATTCGGAACCGGATCTAGTTGATTCGGGACTGTTCGGTTTTGGTTGCTGTTCTGAATTGGCCGTTTCGATTTCGACGATTTCAGATCCAATTAAACGGTCGAATTCGATTTTATTTTAAAAATTAACCGAACTATCAGTATCCAATTTCATAGTTGATGAAACATAAACCAAAATCATGGCCTATCCTTCTGGACTATAACTTTTTTCTTGGGTTTTTAAAGTTCCACAAGACTTATGGTAACAACAATCTGATGCTAATATTATGTCATAAGTTGTATATACTTTTGAGACCATTAATCTTCTTTGTTTACTTTCAATATAACAAATATTTTTCAAAAAACTTAATTTTTGTTGTTTCATTTTTTTATATTGTTATTTTAATGTTTTATATTAAATATTTTTTAAAAATAAAAAATTATTATATTTATTGATTTTAATTAAAAATTATTTAATGCAGTGTTTCTTGTATATGGTTGTAGACACGACTAAAATGAACCGAAACCGTCAAACTGAAACGGATTATGAACCGTAAAATCCAAACCGTAAAAAACCAAAACCGTGAAAGAAAAGTTATGAACCGTGACATATTGGTTACGGTTAAGGTTTGAAATTTTTTAAACCGTTGAACCGTCGGTTCCACCGTCAGTTCAACCATTCTAATGACTAACAACTACTTTTATTAGCGTTTACCATTATTTTTCCATTTTCAAATAGTAAATTCACTAATTTCAGTTTAACATTGAACATTTAATTTATTTTTAATAATAATAGATTAGCTGATGTAATTTTATGTATATTTTCTAAGAATATTTTAATCAATTATTACTTTTAATTATCTGTGAATTTTCTTTCTTTTAATTAACAAAATTATATTATTTTATTAAATTTAAAAGCTTGTCCACTTGTACTTAATTATTTATAGAACAATTATTGTGTTTGATTCGGTTAAATTAAAGCTTAAAATATTTATTAATAAAAGAATTGAACCGCTCAAACTGTAAAACTGTAATCGTCTAACCAAATCATCTCAACATTTAATTCCCTCCCATTTTGCCTCAATAATAGGATCACTTTATTTCATGCTAAGACATGTTCATGATTGGTTCATTATCATCTGTAAATTTTTCTCTGATCACTCTCTGGTTTGTTACTTTCCTATCAAGTTATGATCCTTATTGAGTTCTGTTATCATATTGAATTAGATTTTGCAAAATTGAACGTGATTGAAGCTTTTTCCTATATTAAAATTATTGACAAAACTGAATTTATTGTCTTACTAGATTTTGTTGGAATGTGTTTGATGAAATTTTGGCTGCAGGAATGGATCGCAGAATGAAGGCAGTGTATCATAGGCAGGAGAGCTCGTCAGACTCACCACGTGCTTCATCTTCGCCAATGAGCATGTCGCCATTGCATCCGCGGCATGTCAGGACTAGATCTACTGGGATGCCGAACATGAAGAAAGCACAGACGAAGGCTGCTGCGCAGAGGCTTGCGCAGGTTATGTCGAACCAGACGGATGATGGCGATGAGGATGATGAACTCTCGCTTGATTATACCCCGAGTGGATTTGGGAGCGTTGGCCTTGCTGGTGGAAGAAGAATGCAAGCAAAATCTCCTCTGGTAATAGAACTCTTTTCTTGGATTGAATGTAGAATGTCTGAAGTAACGCAGTTTTTTGTTTTGGTAATGCTAAGCTTGAAACTGATAGAATTGAAAATTGCAGAGTAAATCTCCAGTTCGATTCCGCATGCCCGCAAATAAGTACCAAACAGTTGATGATGATGATGACAATGATGATTTCTCGCTTGATTATAGCTCAGCAAGTGCATCATTGTCAATAGAACGTCCTGGTGGAAAGGCGACAAGAGCATGCTCACCTATGGTAATTGTCACGTTAACTTGATAGTTTTTTTTTGCTTATAGTTTTTAAGATTAGAAGTGAGTTATCTGCAATAATTTCTTGGGGGAAAGTTTGCTATTATATTGAATTATTTATGTTTCTGCATTTCAAAGTTCTAAATGGATGAAAGTAGAATAACTCATTTTTTAACATAGCTGAGAGCTGATATGACTTCTTAAGCTTATTTCATATTTTAGATTCTATTTTTACATCTGTCAACTTGAAACTGACATGTAAAATTTTAATTTGTTAGCATCAAGGTTGAATTTTGATTGATGTTTGCATTCATTTCGAAATTGTTTGTATTAGGCAGTTCATACCAGACAAGAAGCAGTTCATACCAGAAAGGAACAGATTTCACCTGCACCTTCAAGCTTAGGTAAGATGAATGTCAAATGATTGTCCGTGTCTTCTTTGTTGAATGAGCAACATGGTTCATTACGGTTTTGCAGCTCCACCACCTCAGCTAACAACTCCTCCGGACCAGCCTGTATCAGCTCGCTCTATAATTTCTGGTAGAACATCCTCCGCTGAACAGCGTCAACGAAGTCATTCTCCATTACCCGCTCACTCATCCACAGCTTCTATGGAACAGTCTCTACCCACTCTGTCCCCAATCTCTGCTCAGTCGTCCAATGTATCCATTGAACAACCTCCATCTGCTCGATCTAGTTCTTCTGGTCGTCCTCTATCAGATCGCTCTGCAATTTCTGTTAGAACATCCTCAGCTGAACAGCCTCAACGAAGTCATTCTCCATTACCTGCTTACTCATCCGCAACTTCTACGGAACAGTCTCTACCCACTGTATCCCCATTCTCTGCTCGGTCGTCCAATGTATCCATTGAACAACCTCCATCTGCTCAATCTAGTTCTTCTGGTCGTCCTCTATCAGCTCGCTCTGCAATTTCTGGTAGAACACCTTCAGCTGAACAGCCTCAACTAAGTCATTCTCCATTACATGCTTTCTCATCCACTGCTTCTATGGAACAGTTTCTACCCACTGTATCCCCAGTCTCTGCTCGGTTATCCAATGTATCCGTTGGGCAACCTCCATCAGCTCGGCCGTCCAATGAATCCGTTGAACAACCTCCTTCTGCTCGGCCGTCCAATGTATCCGTTGAACAACCTCCATCTGCTCGATCTAGCTCTTCTAGTTGTCCAGCCATCAAGACGGTTCCCAAGTCTGCTAGTGCACCCAAATCAGTGAGGCCAGTTTCTACTGTAAATTCAGCAGATGCTGCGGTGAAAAGATTTTCTAGAACTATTTATCTTCATACTCTTGCAAATCAATTTTTTTCATGCAATGAGCGAACTTTCTTTTATCTGGCATCCTGCATCGACAAGATGAAGGTTGTAGTCTAAAAGAACGATCAGCAGATGACATTCTTTGCAACTAGACAATTAGCATTTTTAGAGCATAGCGTCAATTGCATTATTATTCACTGATGTTTCTTTTACTTGATTTTATACTTAAACTTCAGATTGTCAATAGATATGAAGAGCATGAACCTAAGAGAAAAGAGCAATCAACATTCCGCTTCTGCTTTGCAAGATGAGGTATGGCTTTTCTGCAAACTGATAGTGAATCTGTTTGAAAGGTCAACTGTCAAATTTGCTTCGGTTGGATTTGGTTTGAACATGCATTAACGTACTTCTTATTTGTTCTTTTTTGACTTATTTTGAGAATAGATGGGAGCCATTTTTAATGTTCTGTTAATCTTCTTGAGTTCTGTTCAGATAGATATGCTGCAGGAAGAAAATGAGAGTTTACTTGAAAAGGTGAGCACATATTCTCTTTTCATATTTGAGTAATTCAATTTTAATAAGAAAGTATGTCAGATTTGGGAAGAATGATATTATACATGCAGTTAGTATACCTTTCTTTGTTTCTCCATGATGACATTTTTCATTCAGCTTCGACTCGTGGAGGAAAGGTTGGAGGAATCAGATGCCAGAGCACGGCAGCTTGAGAAACAGGTATACTTCAATTGACTACACAAATAAGAAAATATGTTCTCTTTCTGGATATAGTTTTATAGTTGCTTTCCATTACTATTTTTTACATATATGAAAGAGTTGCATGATAAGTATGCATTTGAAAATTCCAAATTCTAATCATAAAATTTCTCTCAAATATCTCCTCATAAACGTTTCTCCGCAGGTTGCTAGTCTTGGAGAAGGCGTTACTTTAGAAGCAAAATTGCTAAGCAGGCATGTATTAAGATCCAAACAGCTGCTTGTGCTGTGATTCACTTATGATAATGAAATAAATAGATAATGTTTCTGATGTTGATTTTGATTTTCAGGAAGGAGGCAGCTCTGCAACATAGGGAGGTAAATACTTGAATGTCAAGCTCCATTATTTGATGCCTGCTTGCAGTTATCATATACCAGCTAAATTATTTTTCTGCAGACTGCTTTGAGAATTGCAGAAGAAACCAGTAGAACTTCCCTCAGAACAGAAGCTGAGGTAACAAGGAATTTTATCTTGTGTGTTTTTCTTTTTTTGGTTTGTTGATAGTATTTAACATTTCATGATAACGAGATGTCTGTTTTTGCTTACAATTTTCGAATTATCATCTTAGGCAGCTAAGGTTGAAGCGCCATCTGCGTTGGAGCAGCTGCATGAAGCCATGTTTGAAGTTAAATCACTTCGGAATACAACACGGAGAATGATTCTAACACAAGAAGAAATGGTTTGTTTCTGATCTTGTTAGTAAAATCATGCCTGATTGGCTTTTCTGCAATAAGCTGTCATTCAATCATTGCAACGTTCCTTTTCCGATTTTCACTCATCTTCGCTGTTTTTCTTTTGGTTACTCCTCGATTTTTATACTGATATGGTTGCAATTTTCATCTTAGGAAGAAGTTGTTATGAAGAGGTGTTGGCTTGCAAGGTATTGGAGCTTATGTGTTCAACATGGTAAAGTCACATTACGCAGATTTCGATGTTTGAACAGAGACCAATTATACCGCAAAAATTTCTTTATCCATTTCCATTTTCCAATTACACTAATGATTGTTTTCAGGTGTTCAAGCAGAGATCGCGGAAGCAAAATACGAATATTGGTCATCATTAGCGCCGGTTCCTGTAGAAGTTGTGTTGGCTGCAGGACAGAGAGCAAAAGATGAAAATTCATCAGGTAAATATTGATTTCAGTTAATTTATACGTCTGATGTGTTTCTCTCTTCCATTGAAATTTCGAATCCAAACTATAATCCTTTTGTTCTTCTTGGAGCAGTAACCAGCAATTCAGATGAAAGAGAGGCTGTTCTGCAAGATGAAAATGATCATGCTGGAGAAAGAAACATTGAGAGCTTGCTTTTAGTAGAGAAAGGTTTGAAGGAACTGGCAGCACTGAAGATAGGGGATGCAGTCGCTCTATCCATGGCTCTTCAACGACGGCCGAATTTACTGAAATCAGGTGTCTGTTGATGATTTCTTTGAAGTTCAGTCAATGTCATTGCTTTCATTTAACTCTTGAACGAGTATTCTTTTCCTTATTTTGTTTTACTGGCATGGTTATGAACAAAGATGAAGTGAAGCTACCTTCCGAAGGATACAATGAAGCATTTGGTAAGTTCTTTAAGCAAAAAACAAGCAAAATACTTTCTTTACATTGATTAGATACCATTTTTAAGCCTGCATGTTCTTGCATTGTTATTTAAAGCTCTGTAACATGCTAGACTGTATTTCTTTAGCCTGTCCTCCGATTTGGTTTAGTCTCTTCTGCTGGTTGATATTAGAAAGTGGATCTCATGTTATAAATCACTAAACAAGAACTTTATTTTCAGAATTGAGTCAAGAGGAGTCTGCTGATGTACGCTTTAAGCAGGTAACTTGATATTTTCATGTCTTGAGATTCAATGTTACGATTCATAAAGCTGTTAGAGTTAGAAAATACCTGAATTCACTGTTGCAGATTCACTCTTACATCATTTTTTACCAGTAGTGATATTATTAAAATCTTGATTCCATGCAGGCATGGCTTTTGTATTTCTGGAGAAGAGCAAAAAATCATGAAGTAGAGCCAGACATAGCGGAAGATCGTCTTCAGTTCTGGATCAACCACAGTGCTAGATTTTCCACATCCCATGATGCTGTCGATGGTATTTTCTCATTCT
>CANYCX010855539.1:0-10710 GCA_948193385.1 Breynia disticha f. nivosa
GACAAAACTGAAACAATGTTTGTGATTTTGAAGAATTTATTCAAACTGTAATCAATAAGGATAAATTGATTAAATTTGGGAATTTGAATTGAGAGAGATTTTAGGAGTTGAGATTTTGAATTGAGAGAGATTTTAGGAGTGAAAATCATGGGCTGATTTTCAGTTAATTAAGGGATGACTATTTTTTAAATATAATATGCTTAGGTTGTCATTTTTACAATTTGCAAATTTAATTGCTATTTTCTCAATATGCAAACCTTAAGTGTAAGGTTTGTTAAATTTTCCCCAATGAATTTTTAGGTGATTACTTATGGTTACTAAAGATACTATATAATACCAAATGTACCTTCAGTGGTGTCTGGGGCTGAACTTGGCAGAGTGGACTGCGGTTCGATCCCCCGCAACGCCGTATGGGAGGGGAATAAAAATATAACGTTTTATCTTTAAAGTTACATAATTTTATACATATTACATAATGAATATACATACCAAATGAAAAGTTACAAAATCTAACAGTTGTGAGGGCGTCCTCACCAATAGTAAGCGAAGACCATTTTATGGATCTTCATTCACAAAGTTACTATCGGAAACAAGTTTAGCTATTCTTTCCTGTTTTACAGGAATTTGTAAAATTGGTGTTAAAACAATGTTGTTTTTTTACAACTCCTCTTCATGTTTTTGGCCATTTTTTGAACAAGACAAAGCCACATTTCTGCAGATCAGATTTGGCATCTTTAACAAAGTCTTAAATAATTTCATAGGAATTCATACCCTTTTTCTATTAGATTATCTATCATAGTTTAGTATTTCAGGGCGTGTGGTTGAGTGGTTATGACTCATCCTCCCTTAACCAAGATCTAGGGTTCGAATCCTGGCTTGGGTATGGAACGCGTTAAAACCTCTGGTCAGCTGTCCTACCTTTGAAGTACCTGCAAATCAGCGAGCGAGGATTAGTCCGAGTATGAAAACCTCGGGACACCTCGTGCTCAGGCATAAAAAAAATAGTTTAGTATTCCACATTGACAATGGAATAATCTCAAATGCTATTCAACATAATTGAATCCATAATTAAATTTTTTTGGTGATAGTAACTAGGGACGAAAACAAAATAGGCGAGGGGATCAGTTGCTCTTCCTAGTCTACTCTTATAGTTATTTCTCTTTCACTCTACGTTCGTTTACAACACCGACCCCATTATTGTATTTTTTCCGCTACTAATTTAACTTGTCTATTTTCATCTCTCATTAAAAATATTTTTGGTTCTGTCGGTGATAATAAAAGCGATGTACTTATTCTGTCCCATAATATATGTCGCTTTAGAAAAATATGTTTTTTTCATATTATATGTTGTTTTACACTTGGAATGCAAAATTTAATATTTTTTTTCTAATATTGCATTCTTTAGTTTTCCATTTTTAATAATTTAATGTTCTTTTGATGTACTAAAGTCAAAAGGTATAATAGTCAACTACTCTCTCCATCTCATAATAATTGTTGTTTTAAAAAAGTTGTACATTTTAGTCAAAAAAAAAAATTGTACATTTCATATTATATGTCGTTTTCTATTGCCAATACAATATTTAATAAATATTTTTAAGATTTTCTTTATTAGTTTTACATTTTTAACACAAATTTAATTTAATTATTTTTATTAGGTGCTAAAGTCAAATGGTATAATAGTCAATTGAACATAAATTTAAGACATTAAATATATTCTTAATCTGTGTGCAAAACCTTAAATGATACTGCTCCGTCTCTCAAAGATAAGCACATTTTCTATATATAGTGTCTTAATATATAGGCACACTTATTTTTTAAAACTCATTTATAATAAACATATTGACATTATTACCCTTATTTATAAAATAAATTTTTTAATGGTAGAATCTTTTTCAACAAAAACTTTTAAGGTCATAATAGTAATAATACATAATTTAACTAACTTTAACTACCACAACTACTATTTTTTTAAAAATCGTAAAAGTCAAATTATGCCTATCTTTATGAGACGAAGGAAGTATTTATTATGAGATGGATGAAGTAAACACTAACTTAAGACGAAATAAATGTATTTTTAATGTATATGTAAAATCTGAAATAAAATTTATTGTGGGATCGGAGTGAGTAAGTATACAACTATAAATAATAGAGGGAGGGAATCAATCAGTGAGTCAGTCCGATCTGTTTTTGTCACGACGTTGTATTAAGTCATGTGACTGCTCATCAGTTGTCCCCGCCGTCGGCGATTTACAAGCTTTTATTTTCCGCATTCAAGCCCCACATCTCTGCCATATTTATTTTCAGAATTATAAACTTCGTTAAAGAATAGAAAATCAAGGCTATTTAAATTGATGGTCTACGGAAATCCAGCTGTGTTGGAAGTATTGGCGATTCGAGAGGTCTTATCATATTTTAAGGATCGATGCATTTTATGCGCGGTTATTGACGTGTTGCTTGTCTAGTTGCAGTAAAAGTTATACATAATTCTTAAATTTTAGATGATATTCTTATAAATCTTGTTAATGTCAGAGTTGTATGTATTCGGCAATTAAATTGATATTCCCAGTTGAAATATTTGGTGTATATATGTGAGATCGTATATGGTGGTACATGCATGCAATGTGAGGACTGAGTCAATCCATGCATGGGATGTCCTTTTGTTTTGGTCTTAACCACTATGGTATTTCTACTTTCGGTGAGAATTAATCCGGAATCAGAGTGGAATATATAATTCCTATCTTATGAGGGCGACTCCTCTGAGATTCGATCCATGCATGAGATGTTCTTGTTAATAGAAGTGTTAGAGAGGTGAGGGTGGCCACCTGGTTATTGAATTGTAGCTGCCATCTTCCTTCTTTTGCACACAACATATGACATAGGGGGTCCTTTTTTAACTTACCAATCTCTCTGTATACGTCTTTGAATATACCATTGCTAACGTCAGTTTGGGATGTGCCATGTCTGAATCAGGTTTAGATATTGTTTCTCCAATGATTGTAGTATCAAGCATTTCCTGTGGAGCTTTAATATAATTCGATTTATAAGTAAGCATCTTTTGTAAAATGTGAGAAATACTAAATCCCTTTAGTGAGTTATAGACAGACTTTGAAAAGGTTAAATTTTTAATGATTTTATTATACATGATAGAGTTGCGAAAACTTTTAGATAGATATCCTATAGTTTAATCTTTTTAGTTAAGAATTCCTTTCTACTTGCTCTGGAACAATTAGAAGATTTTTTAAAAGAAATACGGTGTTCTGCTTCAGCCGCAACATGCTATGGGAGACCATGACTAGTTCCATACACATCCGTGACAATCAAGATGATCATACACATCACATCTTCAAAAGAAATGCTACTCGAGGATAAGTGATAAATTTGCACAAGTGACACTTGTGTTTGTCGTGCCATTTGTGATTGTTGGTTCGTATTAATCGTATCATAATCCTATATAGTAAATGTAGAAATATAGTAAATGTAGAACGTAAGTAGTAGAATGGGGTGAATATGTTAGAATGAATCCAGGCAAACGTGTGGGGAGAGAAGAAAGGACAAAAGATGTGAAGGGAAGAAAGAATGATTAGATGTTTCTGTTATATATCATTGTAACACATTGATTATTGATGGGATCCACATCAAAAGCTACCTTCCAAATGACCTCTGTGACAGGTCGAGTCACACGAGCTACCACTGCATCTCCACTGACATCATATCATATCATATGGCTCTTTTATTTCTTGTTTTTTTCCAATAATTTATAGCAAAAACTGAATTTTCTTCCTACTCACTAGTCACCAAGACTTACCATTATATGAATCCGTAAATGCAAAATGGTTAAAATTATTTCCACTATGAGGTAGGGAAAGATTTAGAATTTTTTAAGAGGAAGAAAATAATAAAGTTAAAAATAGTAAAAAAAAAAGTGATATTACAAAAAATATGTAATAAAACAAGTGTGATTATATAAACACGATAAAAAAGGACGGTCGTTCTTGTTACCTTTCTTTGTTTTCATCTCTATTCCAACTTCCAAGGGCAATCCTCAGAAAAATAAAAAGAGTAAACTACTACTACTGTTGTGGTCTTTTATTTATCCAACGTCTACATTCAACTAAAATTAGATGCCACTCGGATAGGGTTGAAAATGTTGCAAAATTACAGAAAAGAAGCCAAATGTTATTAAATTTATTTTAGAATGAAAATGTTAATTTTGAAGAATAAATATTAATGTTAAATATCACTATTTGTAACATAATCAATGTTACTTTACTTGATCAATTGATGTTAGCATCTAAGTAATGAACTGATAAAAAGCATCTAAGTAATGAGTTTATTATAACTAAGAAAATGAATTCGTGTCTCGTAGTATTTTCTATCAATATCATTATTTGTAACATAATCATTATAAAAGTTGTATTCGTGTTATTAATATCATTTTACAAATGTGTACTAACAAAATCGTGTTACCGTATCAATGTGTAATAAACTGAATTTTCAGCCAATGTGAAGAAAAGAACATTTGGCAACAAAGAAAAAGAAAGCATGAAAATGCAGTCATAAAAGTACCTGAAAACATTTCCCGTTGCGGTTAATGTAGTCACCGCAGTTTGTGGACCATTATTGCACCAATAAAATTAATTAAAATAAATAAATAACGTACCTAAACAATAGAAAACCTTATATTAGTATTCCGACGAAATTTGTTGGAAAAGACGATCAAAGCGTTACCTTCGAATTTTTGTCGGAATAAAAGATGATCAACGACCACATGCATGCATAGTGACATGTGCAGTTATTAATATTTCTGACGAATTTCGTTGAAAAATAATGATAGGCAATATTTGGTGCAATAATGATCCCACAAACCGGGTCGACTACATTAACCGCAACTGGTAATCCTTTCATGTACTTTGATGACTCCGCATTTTCATGCTACCCTTTTCTTCTTGTCAAATGTTTTCATCTTCTCATTGGCCAAAAATTCAGTTTTATCACACTATTATAGAATAACACGATTTGTAAATACAAATTAATGAAACAGCACAAATGACACATTTAATTTTTATACTGTTCGAGTCACAAATAATGATATTTGACAGAAAGTCGCACAAAACCTCGAATGTTGGGGTTATTGCATTGTTAATCATATTATAACTAAAGCGGACAAGAGGAACATCTCAAATGAAACAAAAAGGAAACAACCAGCAGACAAAGTAACGCATTCATATGCGATAATCTACAAAGTAACAACATTATAATAGTATAAGCAATCAATCCATACAAGTTATTGACAAGCATTCACAAACAAATTCTGCAGATCCTTCTGTTCATCTAAAATTTATAAAACTAAATACCAATTTGAAATTGTATGATTGTAAAACCAAACTAAATGGATGGGGCAGTTCGCTTAAAGAAACTTGAGAAAAGGAAGAATGTTGAGAGCATCACATAGAGAAATATCAGTCATAACTTTGCAAAACCAGTTTGCCTCTATAAATCCAGGTAAAGTTGTTCACTAGGAACTATCGGAATTTCATTTGAATGACAGAAATATATAATAGATTTCATTAGAATACATCTGGATGGAAACGACCTGGAATTGAGCTGCTTTGCTGAGCCTGCTTAAGGTGCATTGTCAACGCATAGTTGTTTACCTGTAAAAGCAGCATCACATCAAAAAAAGGTCAATAAGAGCTGTGAAGGATAAAATGCCATGACGAAAGAATTTGTAGATTCGGAGCCTAGAATAGAGATAAGATCATATAACGGGATGAATCCGTATAATTTGATTTTCACAACCTCCAAAGTTCTCAACTGATCCTGGTACTGTGAAACCAATTGCTTCAGCTGCTGCAATTCCTGGTTCTTATCTTCAAACTCTTTCTGCCGGTCATGTTGAATCGATACAGCTCGCTTTAGGATTGCGTTTTCTTGAATTAGTGCCTCTATTTGCTCCTTCAACATCATATTCTCCTGAGAAACCAATACGAAAGCACCATATCACCAACTACCGTAAGTAATTACTCCCCCTATCGGATCCGAACAAATAAAATGGCAATGCATACCAAAGGAAAGACTTACCTGATGAAAGCTTTTAGCTACTTCTGCTCCAGCTTGTGCACGAATGGTTTTTTCAAGAGCTTCCAGTGCTGTGGAGACACGAGCTCTGGCATCATCCATATTGGAAGAGCTCATCATTTCCCTAACAAAGAGATCTACCCACTCGGTACCATCAACCGGGAGGTGTGCTTGAGCTGCAGGATCCTCAGTCGATGAAAGATCGCCATTAGCTGCCTCAGTAACTGCAAATATTGTCCTTAGGTTACCAACACAATGCCTTCAGAAAGCATACAAGACTTCCATTTTGGGGAAAATTGTAAAATAGTGATTGAAAGATTTTCACATTCCACATTAGTCATTGTTAACTATAAAACCATTCCTCGTTCTTACTCAAATGCTGAGGTCTCCAATATTCATTGAAGGGCAAGTTCGATACTTGGACCCTTTTGACTAATTCTACCGCTACGAATTCTTCACTAATCACGCAAACCCAGTTTCATGAACAAAATAGTTTATTTGATAATCCTTGTAACGTAAAATCAAACTTGATTGAAATGAGTGCCCGCAACAGAGTAATTTAACAAGTTCTGTTCGAAAATACATTAAGGTCCAAGTAAATGAATAATTCCACAATAATTTGCATTAAAACAAAAACACAAATGAAACTTGAAGCTTCAACTATTCAAATGATACCTTGTGCATTAACGTTGGCTTCAAGAGGCACATCAACTGTAACTGCAGAAGATCCCAAACGAAGCTCATTCAAACTCTTAATAGCCGAATCCAAATCGTCACCACATTCTTCAAGAGCTCTCTCCAATAGCTGAAGCAAAAAAAAAAAGTAAAACAATCAGAAAACCACTTTATATATTTATCATCTAAATCAATCACAAACACATAAAAACTCATACTCCATTATACACACACAACAAGCACACTGACTTAAGTAATTAAGAAGAATTAAACAACAAATCACTTATTGTAATCACAATTACGCCCAGTGTGTAAACCAATCACAAACACATAGAACTCTAATCTTTAATCAAATTCACACAATTAAACAATCATTGAATTTGTCGTTCGAATTGGATTAAAATGAGATTTGCATTTGTTAGTGATTGATTCTGATATTGGTTTAATTGTGAATTCAATCAAAATTAAATTAATATCAGAATGAATCACAAATAAAGGCAAATCTCATTTTAATCCAAATCAAACAACAAATACAACAATTCTACATTTTATAGCAAGTAGATACTCCAGCAGAATTTTGCTTCTAGCCCCAATATCCAATTCAATCCCAAAGCCATAAGAATCTAATGTCTAATCAAATTCTCACAACATTTGGAAGAATAAAACAGCCATTTGATCACTTGCAATAACAGTTAATCCAACATGTTAACCAATCTCAGTCCCATAAAATCTCATCTTTAATCAAATTCAAAAAATAAAGACAATGACTTTTTGACCAATTCCGTAAAATTAAGCAGCAATTAGATCACTCGCAATCATAAATAAACATAAGAATCAGCCAAAACGCATAAAATTAGCATCTTTAATCAAATTCAAACAATAAATACAACAATTTGTTCAAAATATAATCAAAATTAAACAACAATACGATCACAAACAATCATAATTAAACAACATTTAAACTCAATATAAGAAACAACCAAAACCTCATAAAAATCACATCTATAGTCAAATGCACACAACAATATTCCACATTTTCTACACAAAAATTGAGATTATTTATGCTAACTGATCCAAAAAAGATCAACCTTTTTATCCATATCAGGGAAGATAGAGGAGAGCTGATCAATCAAATTAGCCGCCGCAGCGGAAGTGGAAGCAGCAAAATGAGAACGAGGAGGAGAGAAACGGACAGGGGAGGAAGAGCAACGAATACGCTTAGAAACAGGAGGACTTGACACTGTTAATTCTTCAAATAAAGTTCTCTTCCCACACACTACCGCAGACATAGTTTCTTTCGATGCCCACCTTTCTCTCGCTCTATCGGCAATCTCACACCTCTCCTACCATAAAGAAAACTTACAATTAAAACTACCCGATTTCCAATTTCACCTAATTATTCAATACCCACAAAAAAATATTCGATCTTTATGAGCTCTAAACCTATTAGATCATGAAAACTCTCGAATAAAGATTACCCAGCTCAAATTTCACCAAACTATTAAATAGCCACAAAGAGAAACCTCAAATGAAGATAACCCAGAAAAAAGATTTGATCTTTTTCGGGTTTTTTTGGCTAGAATTTGATGAATGAGCTGACTTTTGGGGATTTGGGATTGAAATTGGATCTCCAAGTTCTAGTTTGACCAAACTGATCAAAACCGAGAAAAAGGATTTTATCGTTTGGGCTCAATTTTGATAAAAGTAATGGATGGAATTGTTATGATATTGGAATTACGGTTTTGTAATTTAAAGATGGATTGGAATTGGATGGGGAGGGGTGAATATAAGAAAATTACATAAATACATAAATTTGTGTTTAAAATAATAGAAATATTAACTAAGTTTGTTCATTTTTGTTAATGTTAATTAAAGTTTTAAAAATATGAAAATACTCGATTTTGAGTTTGCAATTGTAAAAATGTCAGGGTATATTTAGTGTTCATCTTTGTTCATTATTGTTCATATGTCGAGAGAACAAAAAGTAACATTTTTGTATTTTAAAACATAAAATCTGACATTCATATAATTGTGAACTAAAATCATGTAAATCTACAAAAATTTTAAAAAAAATGAATAAAATACACTGACATTCATATCATTCCAAACTCGAAACATAGTAGTTTGTATAACTGTATGAAAGAAAAGAGTCTAAATTGCAATTAAGAAGACTAGTATGAAAATTAAAACTAAAATACATTTTTTTTTTCATACTAGTCTTCTAAATTGCAATTTAGACTCATTTCTTTCGGACAGTTATACAAACTACTATGTTTTGAGTTTGGAATGATATGAATGTCAGTGTATTTTGTTCATTTTTTAAAATTTTTGTAGATTTACAAGATTCTAGTTCACAATTATATGAATGTCAGATTTCATGTTTTAAAATACAAAAATATCATTTTTTGCTCTCTCGACATATGAACAATAATGAACAAAGATGAACACTAAACATACCCTGACTTTTTTACAATTGCAAACTCAAAATCGGGTATTTTCATATTTTCAAAACTTTAACTGTCATTAACAGAAATGAACAAACTTAACTAGCATTCCTATCATTTTAAACACAAATTTATGCATTCCTGTAATTTTTTTCATTTTCTTTACATATTATACGAATAAGTATGGTCTTGTGTTTTTGGCCCATTAATAATTATATACGTGCTTTGATTCATTTAATCATTATTTTTAGATTTTTTCCTTGCTTTATCTTTTCTATATTGACATATTTTATTTTCTCCCATCTCATTTTTTTATTTTCTATTTTTTTTTAAATCATTCCTTTCATCTTTTATTCTTTTCCAAATGTTCACATTTCATCTATCTTTTATATTTCATATCTTCTACCTTCTAGTTTTCCTTCAATAAGGTATGAGTTGCTTTAATATTTTTTTTGTTTATTTGTAATAATGTAAAACATTTCCCTTTTCTTTGTAGGTTTTTAAAGCAAATTGAAGAAATCTAAACTTATTTGTGTTGAAAAAGAAAATGTATATGCTTAAGTTTTTAATGAAAATATAATAATATTTAGAATTTTCTATGTTTGTTTGTTTGTTTTCTTTAGTTTTAGAATTTTTTTCACTGTATATGTAGATAATTTTTTTAAAAAAAATTATTAATGTGATATTTTGTAATATTTTTTATTTGTATTATTATTTTTATTAAAATTTATTTATATTATTTATTTTTATTTGTCCACTTCTTAATAATTTTCCTATAATTGTAAATATTAGTTTACTATAAATTAGATACAAAATTTTTATATGTCGTGTTTTTCATTGATTTTTATGTTTTAAATATAAATTGTAAGTAAAACATATATTTTTACAATAATCAAAACTGTATGTTAAAAAAATTTTATAATTGGTTATATCTAATGAAAGTTTTATATAATAACACATATTATATATATTAATTAACTAAAAATTAATGCGGAAAAATAAACGGAAACGGGACAGACCTGGAAATTCGTTTCTAACACAACGGAATTGAATCGAACCACATTGAGAGTATTCCGGTTCCACAGGCGTTCGCACGTCGAGAATCGGACGGAGTTTCGCCCCCGCAAACCACGTCGGAAAAATCCGATCAACCAAAAACCGAGAGAGAGAAAATATTTCCTGTTTTCTCTCTGTAGAAAATAAATGGCAAAAAAATTCCAAAATGAGGGAGGAGAACTCTTATTTATAGAGTTCTAGGTACCTTTTGGTGATTTGATACCTTTTGGGTCAAATTACATTTTAGTCCCTAAACATAAAATATTTCTAATTTAATCCTTACACCAAATAACTAATAATTAAGTTTCGAAACTTAATTATATATATTTGACGACCCAAAACGTCATGGGCGGACTAAATTATTCTTTCATCTCTCACTCGCACATGACGATTGCGAGGTTTATAAGTCTCTCGATTTAAGGATCATCTTTTCCCGTTTCGATGTGGCGCGGGCGCG
>CANYCX010855711.1:0-27012 GCA_948193385.1 Breynia disticha f. nivosa
GATTATTGAGGATGAACGCGACATTCACGCCCCAATAATAGAACCGCGTGAAATAATACCCTCACCAGTTGAAGTCATTCAAAATGCAAATGTTCGATTTCAAGAGTTCATATCTCGACATAGAAAAATCAGAGATAGAGAAGATCATTATGCATTACGAAATGCATTAATTGAACATTTGTGGGAGCATCGCTATAAACTAGTTGGAGTTAAATAGAGTTAAATAGAGCATCGCTATAAAAATAATATTTTTATGCATTAATATTTTATTAATATTTAAATTGTACTTTATACGTAAAATAATTATATTGATTACTTGATTGTTAAATTCAATTAAAAAATATATTATATATGAATATGCTTGGAATATTCTTTTTAGCGATACAAATAGAGTAAAGCTGGTTGAAGTGAAATAGAGTAAACACTATAACTACTGTATTTTTTAGTAAGAATACTGTATTTTAGAGTATGTGGTTAGAGATGACCTAAATTAAAAAATTAAGAGAAAGATTTGATATCATGGTACCAAACAAATTATGTTTTTAGGTGTTATTCGAAGTGATATTCTACAAAATAAAGGTAAGTTCTTATAATATTATGACCATCCGCGACTTTTGGTATATTTTTTGGTGTGAAAAATATTTTATGTCAATTTTTTTCACTATTATTGTTTTTTTTTAAAATAGATCTTTTTTCAATCATTGGTTAATGACAAAGAGTTAGAAAAAAATTCGTTCTATATTTCTTCTTTCTATACAAGATGACTCGCATGTCATGTCTAGTGCTAATTAATCATAGTATGGGTCGTCATTACAACCAGTTTAAAGAGCTGGAAAATTAGTTGATTAAATTATTTTTTCACACTCTTTTATATCCTTCTTTATCACAAACTTGATTGCTAAGAGTTTGATTTCTGATTATGGTAAAAAAAGTATCAAATAGTTAAAAAAAAAAGAGTAATCGAATGAGTTATGCTATATGTTGAGTTTAGGGAGCAAAAGTACTAATTTCTAAAATCGTAAACCAAAAGTAAAAATACCCCAAAATAGAGGGACCACTAGCCTATTGTAATTTGTAAAACCCTCCCTACTCCGAAGTTCAAAACCCCATATCTAGTTGAAGCTCATCTTCACCATCTGAACTAAGCAATTCCCGAAAAATGAAGCTCTCTTTTCTCAGCAGAATGAAAATGGCCTCTTCACCAAATATCCTTCAACATATTTACACTCATTTCTTCTCAACCACTCCTAGAGAATCACTTTATAAAAGAATATCTCCGTTAGGTGGCCTTGTCTCAATAACACCAATTCTTGATCAATGGGTTAAACAAGGCAATGAAGTCACGCAGCCGCAACTCCAGAACATTGTTAAGGAGCTCAGATATTATAAACGCTATAAGCATGCTCTTGAGGTCTTTTTTCACATCTTGTTTTTTGTGTTGCTTTTTTCAATCCTAGTAAAGTTTCTTTGCTGTATATGTGTTCATGTTTCGTGGCGCAATTTACGAAATGGGATAACTTGGATTTAGTTTTGACATAAAGATGTGCTTTTTGAGTGATTTGTGGTGCTTAAATGGTTAGTGAAAAGATTTATATTTGGTGGATTTGGAAATCTTTATTGTTGCGTGTTGTTATTACATTGTAATTACTAGTGCACAAACTTTGGTATTATAATAATATCTGAGTTGCTGAAGAAATTGGGTTTGTGAAGTCCGTATAGTTGACAATTTTGGAATCACAATTGTGCTGATTTCGTCTGCAACAATTGATTGCTGGCTTCTATTAGTTATTGAGCTCAATGCATTGAAATGTTGGTTTCTGCTTGCGTTTTGCGGTGATTAAAGTAAAGGGCTAGGGAAAAGATGTATCAGTAGTGCTTTTGGAGAGGTTTATTGCTTTCGTTGATATTCCTGGGGAAGAAAATTTGATATTATACGCATATGAACTCATAGAAGAAATGTGGTAAATGAATTTCGCGTAATTAGCAATTTTGGATTCGTTACTTTGGTAATTTTGGCCGTGAATACTGATTCCTGGACTTTTTCATTTATGTGAGAGATTTGGTTTTCAATTTTGGTGTTTCATTTCTTTTATCTCTACAGGTATCTACTTGGATGACTGAAAAGATGTATATGCCTCTTTCTTCCGAGGACATTGCTTCGCGGATGAACCTAATCTGGAGAATTCATGGCATTGAAGAAGTAGAAAATTGCTTCAATAATTGCTCTACGAAACTTAAAGGATATAAGGTTTATATGGCTCTTCTTAACTGTTATGCTCACGAAAAGGCTGTGGCCAAGGCAGAGGAAACCTTTCAGATGATGAAGGATTATAAGATGATCAGGACACCAATGGGCTACAATATCATGTTAAATCTTTACAACCAATTGGGAAATCACGAGAAAATGGATGAATTAATGGTGGAAATGACAGAGAGCGGCATAGATCATGATCAATATACTTTACGCATCAGGTTCGTTGCATATGCTGCAGTCTCAGACATTACTGGGATGGATAATATTGCGCGAAGAATGAAAACTACTCCGGGAAGTGAACTTGATTTGGAACATTATTCCGTTGTGGCAGAAGGGTATTTGAACGTTGGTCAAACAGACAAGGCTGTAAAAATGCTGAAGAAAATTGAGAAACAAATAGCTCTGAGAAGAGGAAACAAGCAGAAAAATGTTGCACTTGGTTTTCTCCTGAAATCCTACGCCAGAGCCGGGATGAAATCTCAAGTGTTCCATGTCTGGGAACTCCACAGGACATATGATCTAATAATCTACAACCTGGGCTATATGAGCATGATAAGCTCTCTACTGTCATTGCGCGACATTGAAGCCGCAGAGAAGATTTACGAGGAGTGGGAATCCAGGAACTTAGCCTACGATCACCGCATTCCGAATTTGCTGATTGATGCATATTGTAGAAATGACATGGTGGAGAAGGCTGAAAGCTTAATAAACCGTGAGAAGGCTAAAGGAAAAGAAGCTAGTGCAGAAGCATGGTGTTGTTTGACAAATGGGCACCTCAAGAGAAATCAAATTACTAAAGCAAAGCAAGCTCTAAAGAGGGCATTATCAGAAAGTCAGCCTGGAGGGAAGCCTAGTAAAGAATATTTAGATTCTTGTTTGCAGATTTTGGAAGAGAAACAGGACAAAGAGTTGACAAATTTTACATTATGTTTATAGCTTCCAGATTGAATCACACTGGATTGAATCACAGAGAGTGCCAAAACTTGTAAAACCACCTCACTCACATATGTATGCATATTATACCGAACCTATGGATGTCTAATAAGCTTACATTCGTCAATCTTTACAAACTATACAGCCGAATGCCACCGAGTTCAGAATACAATAAGGCATAGAAGAAAGCAACAAAAGAGGAAAAGTAAAATTCTGTTCAATGATTTGTCTGCCTGCATCTCCTGCCTTCTCAACCTCGCGTTGTTACTTCCAATGAGATTATACGAGTTAGGATATGTGAACAAGCTCTCCGAATTCCCGAAAACTCTCGCATATACCATCTCTCCAAACATTCCAACGGATGGGTGATTAATGCCCGTCATTGTGGTGCCCCTGATATTGAGCAATGGAGAGCGAGCCGGTTCTTCGAAGTTTCCGTACGGATTAGAAGCAATATAATGATTCTGGTATGGATTACGATATGGAAGCCGCTGACCAGTTCGAGGGGTGTTAGAAACTAAAGCTTCGGCTCCAAAAGCTGACGGTCGAGGGGGGATGACAACACTTGGATGATGCGTAGACTTCTCTTCAAGCTCATTTTCAGGTGGGGCTTGACCACGACCATAAAGGGGAACCATTGTTGTATGAGAAATATCAGCTTTACATACCGGACATTGTGGATGTTCGTCAGAAGAAAGTGAGGCACTCTGGATGTGAAGCCACCTGTATATGCATGGCCAGCAATAAAGGTGACCGCATAGTGTTACCACAGGCTCGTTTGCATAATCTAAGCAAATATTGCAGTCAAAGCAACCACTAATACTTTCTGAACTGGCAGAATTTGCAACTGATTTCCATTCCTGTGCAAAGTATTGCTGAAATTCCATGTATATTTCTGTTGCTTCCTCAAAGCTTAACTACTATCCCAAAGGTCCTTCAAATCTGAAGAAGAGAGAAATTAGATCAATAATCAATTTTCCCAGCGAATACAGAAAACTAAAATAGACTGATATAACCAGCAATCGAAACAAAAAACAAAAAAAAAATACTAGCACAGATAAGGAAAGAATTGAGGTCTTGTAACAGAATCAGGGAAAGACAGATACTGGAGTAAAAGCAGAGCTTCTCAAGCAAAGATGTGAGTAACAACAACAACAGAACTTTTGACACAACCGAAACAAGATTCAAAACAGAATTATTAACATCACAGAGTAGAGAGGCCAAAACTGCCGTAGACACATGGAAAAACAAAGCAATCCAATCATAAGGACCCACAAATTTGGATTTCCACTCAAACAGGGTAAGCAATAATACTCGCAGATAAAACTAAGCAAAGAGAACAAAAATCCCATCCTCTAACCCTTCTTCAACTCTTTGTAAATTGAAATGTCAAATTTCCAATTTCACTTTTTTTCTACACAACGTAGTTTCCAAACAAAACAGTTCTCCCAAAATTGAACCATAATTTTATGGCTGTTTACGCAAGGAACATAATCCAGACAAACTAAAAACACAAACCGAAAAATATTCTACCAATCAGAAAAACCCACCACCAACAATTCCAGAAAATTCAGTCGATGAAAAGGTTAGCAATAATTCTCCAGAATTCAAACGAATTCCCCTGCAAACTGATTACCCAAGAACGAACAACACGGAGAAAACAAACCAAAAGTTTTGAGTGTGGTTTTTAGGAACTCACGCAATAAGTTGCAAAGTCTTTTCATTCAAGTCGTTCAAAACAATTGTGTCGATCCAGCACATAAAATACGCAAAATATATCTTATACATTAAAAAAAAATTTCCTATCAATAAACATTGACAAAACCCTCCAAACATATTAAATTCAGCTTCTAGAACAGAAGAAAATTCATAATACCGTCACTAAATATATATTAAAAAACCACAAATTCTTTCCTTATCACACTTCTAAATTAGGTACAATACAACAATGTTAAAAAGACATTTCACCTACTAAAACAAACCATAATTCCAAGATCTAGCAACCCAAACACAACAATAACAGGTCAACAAAACAAAAATCACAATAACATGAAAAACTTAAATGCATTATTGCATAAATCGACAAAAATACAACATTTAATTTCCGGATTTAATAAAATTCCGAAATAAAGTAACCTTCACTTGCAAATGTCAGAACTAAACGTTTATACTGTGAAAGAGTAAAGAAAAAAAATTATTATATTGCAAAATTTGGGTTAATTTTGATTCTGAATAGATATAAATCAAAACGGAGTCGTTCTAACGTACCAGAAAAGGCAGCGATGAAGAATTGAGAGCGTTTGATGATGAGGAAAAGGTGTTTTGTCTGTAGAGATGGAATTGAGGCTTGTGATGATTTTATAGAGATGTCTCTCTCTCTCTCTCTCTCTTATCTTTCGTTTTTAAACTTTTTTTATTTTTTATTTTTTAAAATGAGAAATTACGAGTGTAAGTGAACAAGTGTGGATCCCAGCTTGGCTCTTTCGCTGACGTGATGTGGTTATCCGCATTTTTTACACGCGCGCGTGGGCACTCTCTTTTTTCTGTTCTTTTCTTTTTGTAATTCTTTTTTTTATTTCCAATTTTAGCTGGAAATATCTTTTTCATTTAAATGCAAATAAATTGCATTATTCCACAACTTTGATCCTTCCATTTTATAATTGATTTTTTTAGTTAAACAAAAAAAAAGACTTCAGTCCAAAATAATAATGGTAAAAAGAAAATAAATAAATGAAATGTTCCGTAATTCCATTATTCCACAAGAAGGATCATCTTCTCATATTCAAATCATTACTGAAAATTTTAGATCTTCCAGTACCAGAGAAGCTACAGTGAGACGTGGAAGTAGGAGGTCTACTGCTTCTGCTTTGCTGGTACTAAATAGGAAATACCATTATTTAAGATATAAATAATATAAAAATATATTTATATTATTTAGTATATTATATTATAATTATATATTCATTAATTATATTTTTGTAATGAGTAGCTCAGTATTGCATCATTTCCTATGTAATGACCACTCACCGCCAAACCAGGATAACATTATTATTCTAGAAGTCATTGCTTTTGTTATTATTTTATTAAAAACAAAAGTAATGTTTTCAGTTTTTTATTTATTTTAAACACAGATACTTATTTCCTTTCTAACTCCGCCTTCCACTGAACATATTTAAATAAAAAAAATAAAGAGATTTTGTTGAATAATACATATAAAGATTTCAATGATAGAGTTATGCTGTCTGATGCATGTTGGATATTAAAGCAGATATTGATATATAAAACAATTCATGAAAGCCATATAAATGCAGGCAGCCCAAATATACAAACATCAAACATGTGGTGTTTTTGGACGCATCACTACCTCTTTAATTTATCAATATATTCGATGGTTTCGATGCAACAAAATTAAATTTAAATTTTTTATTTATTAAATAAAAAATAATTTTTATTTTATATAATTTGTATATTTTTAATTAAATTAAGAATAGACGTCGATTCTTATTAAAATATTCCTGTGGATGGCAATTGAAAGCGGATTGTATGGAGATTTCCAAGTCTGAAAATGAGTGAAGGATGGCGATCGTAAATATCAATAGTCGCAAAAATATATTGTTTATAAATACAAAAGAAAAATAATATCGACAAACGATTGATGTAAAGTAGTATCCAATTTTAAAATTAAATATGCTCTTGTAAAAGTCATCAATTAAAAAAATTACTTACGTGAGTGAGTAAATATTAAATAATAATATTTAATTTTTTCAGAGAAAAAAAAAGAAAGAGAAAAGGAAGTGCTAATCTAACTCTAAATCAAATTTTTTATTCCACGGCTATAAACAAAAGTCCAATTAGTAAATCATAAAAAGTTACACAAGACATTGTTGTGCTGTGATTTTGGAGAATTTTATAGCGTTATAATTCAAACCATTTTTCAACCTTTTAATGAATATATTACGACTTTGTCGAACTCCTTTTGAAAGGATATTTATTTTTTAATTAAAAGTATTTGAATTTTTTCTAGTGTATTATTAAAGCATGTGTGACGGTTCATAATATTTACTGCTAAAGATGTGTTAATTGTGTTAGACGTATAATAATCGTATTATATTATTTTTATTAAATATTATTATTTATAGTACAATTATTATTAAAATCAGATTCGTATTATTCATATTATATTATAAACGTGTATTTATAAATCGTGTTATCGCATTGGTAACACGAAGTCGTTTCCCAAGTGAGTTTAATTATGCATAGTTTGGTTGGGAGAGTAAGAACATTGTGTATAAACCTCCAAATGTTTAGTGGACGACTTTAAGTGATTAGCCAAAAGAGAAAAGCAAACACGACTCTTTTGGATTGTGACTAAAATGATAAATAATAGTGTTACTCATTTCCATCATCAATAGTGAAATTATGTGATAAATGTAATGCTGAAATAAATTGAAATATAAAAAAAATTCTATGGTTTACTTAATATAATAATATATTTATGTGTATGAATAGAAAAATAAATTATTCTATTATTCAATTATCATGAATTCAAAATGTTTACAAGAAACGTATACAAGCGTGTATAGTTTTATATCAAGCAATTAATCGAAAAGCCTATAGTTATTTTAGTTTACACTGTACGGTCAAATTACACGTTTGCATAAAATAAGACACGGTCAACCTTGCATCTGTAGAACACATCTTAGCTTTAACATAAGAACAGATTCATTAAGACGACTATGTCTCTGCTTCTATTATATTACATGGTTGATTACGCACCCGTGTAATCTATTAGAACACTATCAAAACTCTCAATTGACTCGAAATGCATCCAAATCATTTCTATCATGTATTGTATCAAACCTATATATACATTATGTGACTCAAAAATCTCTTTAAGAAATTAAATCAAACTCAACAAATAGATCTATTAATTAACTTCAAACTAGTTGTGTTGTGACACTCTTAGATAAAAAAAAAACTGACTTCATTACTTTTGGTAAATTCATAAGTAACAATGTCACTTTTGTGTCAACATTGTTAATTTTATGTAACATAAAATTATTTATATAATAATAAAAATAAAAATTACTTCAATTGATGATTATATAATAACATAAACATAAATGAATATATTCAAACATTATTTATTATTATCTTGGCTATAAAGAGAATGAAGAAACAAAGAAGAAAATTAATACAAAACAAAGAAATAAATTATGCAGAAAATAAATTGATAAGTAATAAATGAATTAAAAGGAAAAGATGAAAAGTAAATAATTAACTGACTGAGAGAGAAAATAAAATACAATTAATTAAAATGCATATAATAACATTAAACGAAAGAGATAAGACGCATAACTAATAAAACAAATATTTTTAAATTAAACATATTCACACACAAAAAATATGACACATAAATATAAAAAAACATAATAATGAATATTTTCACGTTTTTTTAATAAAATAGACATTTACCTTATTTTTTATTATTAAATTTATAGGTCTTAACACAACAGTAGCTAGATGTGGCCTACATACAATTAGTTGTATTAATATCCTACAAGGTGGCTTAATTAGTGCATAAGCGAACTTCATAGTACGATTAGTTCCAACCTCAAGCGTAATATTTTTACTATAAGTTTTTTAAAAAATGATGGCTAAATATAACAAAAATAAATTTAAATTTTTAATTTTATATAATAAATAAAAAATTTAAATTTATTTTTATTATATTTAACGATCTTAATGAGTTGTCTTATTGAGTGATTGTTAAGGAAATTCATATTAAAATTAAGCGAGAAGCAGCGACGAGAAATTGAACGTTTCATCAAGTTGCAGAACTGTAATTAATTTGGTAATGACATTGGTTAGGTATTTGAAGCCACCTACAAGGATTGAAATGACAGGCATTTATTTATATATACAACAACGGAAGTCACTGTTTGATATTACGACATTTGACTAGCTAAGTAATCGACATATGATTTAAGAAAATTCAACTTTTTCCTGTTAAAATGTTCAAGTTTTATATCATAAGTATAATGTAAATCCCAAACAATCACTGCAGAAAAAATTCAAGTTTCGAATTCTATTGAATTCTTGCAAGAAAACGTAAAATTTCTGACAAATTTTGTTAAAAAAAAATATCACCAAAAAACAAAAATCCAACAGAAAACTTCGACAGAAATCAAATTTCGTTGTTTATTTGGGCACTAAATTAAAAATTAATAAGGACACAATTTAAAAATAAACAAAATAACCAATAATTCGGCTAAAAAAGGAAAAAGAATTCCACGTGGTGTTTTTTCATTGGCCAATAACAAAACACCTAGCACAAAACCCAGCTGTGCTCCACCTAACCGAAACCCGAAACGAAACCGGCAGTTTCAAATTTGAATTTCCATTTTTTTTTAATCCTTTCGTTTGAGAAAAACAGATTTAAGCGCGCGAAAATCACGCTTGTTTCATTTCGACCTCGGCTCGGCCGGCAGTTGGCAGTCACCACATCACGAAACGACAAAACCTCTTATTCGAAACGATGTCGTCTAACAAAAGAAGCTCGAAGAAACGAGCCGCCGAATCGGTTGTAACTAAGTTAGACTCTAAGTTCCGACTCGAAGACGACGATTTCGATCCTGATCTCTCTAGGTCATTTTTCAAATCTGTATTTTTTTTTTCTGAAATTTGCAATGTTTAATTTAATTTGTTGGATTAAATGCAGCGATATTAAAGGAATAATGTCGGCTTTACAAATGATTAAAGAGAGAGCACAAAAGGACGGCCAGAAAAAGAACGAAGAGACAATCTCTAGGTTATTATTTGTTTTAAGTTGATATATTTATTTATTTTTAACATTTTCAAATCACAATTTGATCTGGTTGCGATAAACATGGATGCTGATTTTTGGATTAATAGAAGTTAAAATATAAAATACTATGGTTACAGTGTGGCCAGTGAGATCAGGTCAACGATAGACGATTTGAAGTCAAAGATTGAAAAGGAAAGGTATCCATATAATACAAATTTTTACTATAATATGATATAATTAGTTTGTTTGTTTCTTATTATTTGCTTATCAATTTGTGTCAAACAGACAGAATTTCTCTAAAGCACTTTCTAAGAGTTCAAAGGAGGTTCGTTGAGGAGAGACTTTAAATCTATTTTAACAATGAACATTGGTAAAATTATTGTTATATGGATTTCTCATTATTATGTTAATTTGCAGTGCGAAGCTTGCTTGAAAAATGAGACGGTCAAGTTTCAGGAAACATATGAGAAATTTTGCAAGGAGAGAACAACGCACTTTCAGGCCATCAAAGGTTACATATACATTCATTGAACAACAATTATTGTTCTTCTTTTGATATGAGCTGAGATGTTATGTTATGTAGTTTGACTTTTTATCTGTTTCTGTGCAACAGGTATTTTTTTTTCTTAAAAAATAAAAACTAAAAATAATGTCAGCGCTTTCGTAACTAATGATTATTTTATTTCAAACTTATTTTAATTGTATTAGAATTTATAAGTTTGTGAACAATGTTGTTAGGTCGTCATTGTCTAGCAGTTGTTCATTCTAGTATCATGAAGTTGCTTGAGCATTAATTTACCCTTTATTCACCACGATTTTAGCAGTGTTTAGAGTATTGACGTGTTCTTTAACGTTCATTATAAAAATTAAACCCTTAGGTTCATTTTAATTGGAGTAAAGTTACAGTAATTGTTGCAGTAAACATTTAGAAAACAACTTGTCACCTATCTTGATAAATCCCCGAATTTTTTTTCATTAATTGTATATTTATAGATTTGATAGCTAATTGAGTTTGAGAGAGTTGAATTTATTGTTTCACAGATACTGTTTCCAAGTTTGAAGGAGATAAGGAAAGACTGTTCATTAGATACGAACAGATTAGTGAGTGCTGCGCAATCCTGATCCTTTTTTTGGCTTGTAAACAGGCTTTTGTGACTATCTCTGTAATGGATTGATTTCAGGAAAGAAGGAGAAAACTATGATATCTGAACATGAAAAAACCTGTGCTGATAAGATTGCTAAATTGGAAGATTCCTTGAAACAGAAAAAGCAGGTGATATTGCTGAATTGTAAAGAAAGTGTTCTCTCTCATATTATCAAGTAATAATGATATCTTAATCTAAAAAACAGGGCGACAAGACTTTCAGTTTTTTGAGGAAAACGCTTGGATCGTTCTTTAATGCGTCAGATGAGGACTTCCCAGCAGACGATTGAATATGCCTTCATTGGATTTTGCCGCATGCCCTCAACCAAACAAACTGCACTAATCGTTTCCACCAGCGTTGAATTCTACAGTATCCCCACTAAAAGTGTAAGCATTTTCTTCCCGTGAACTGAACTGTTTCTTTAGTTTATTAACTGCGAAGACCTAGTTAGAGTTAATTTTGTTACATGTGAGAAGATCTTAGACAAATCTTCTTGTTAGTTTGATCTGGTAACTATAAATCATGCTTCTTCCCGCAATACTTCAATACTGCACATGCAACTGATGAGTTACTATGGATCTGCCTCTTTTTCTGCATATGGTCTCACTGGTTTTCTTGAGGTAGCTGTGTAAAAATTACTTTATCTATTCATCTAGAAGTAGCTTAGTTAAAGAAAGAAGTTGACTCTAAGGTCGTTCACACATCTAATCGTGCATTAGTAGTGCTAATTAATTAAACATTTAGAAAGCATATTACATAGATTAGTAAGTTGTAATGATTCTGTTGGGTGATTGTGCCCGTGATTATCTGTCCACTACGATAATATTAAAAGTAGTCTTAATGACGAAGTGATGTGGATGCTTTACTTGTTCGACCCTTCTAATCTACGGCTAACCTTCCTTCTACATTGTTGCTATTTTATGTGAGAATTTAATTATTCACTAAAGGGTTGAAATGAAACACTAGCTTCCAAATCTCCGGAGTCTTTACGTAGAAGCACGTTTTTCACTACACTAAAAATCCAAAAGAAAAGTTATCTTGTTTTTTTCTCTGATGTCTCTGCATTCTCGATGATAATTACTTAAAGGTTTAAAAATTCTGTACAAAACATGTTTTCGCATCCTTTACTATGACGCCAACAAGAAATGGAGATTCTCAAACGGAATTTAAAATTATACTGTGATTAAGAAGTGTTTTAGTTCTATTTTTTTATATCGAACATCTTTAATGGATGCTTTGAAAGATAACTTTATCTATTTTAAAGAGACAAGTCAAAAAAATTGCCTCAATGCTCTTTCACCTCACACTTTCTTTTAAAAAACAGAGAAGAGAGCAGAGTTGCTAATTAGAAATAAATTACCATTATTGCTCTTTATATAATTTGTTTTAATAATCTTTAACTCTGTTTTTTAGTTAGATCTCGAAGCAAAATTTAAGGACAATGTTAAGTGTTAACACGACTAACTCCGGTCCCTGATCCAGCAAAAAAAAATTTACTTAACCAGAGAAGAAAATCTTTTCCCAGTTCTATTAAAAAATATTGCAGAAAGCTAATAAACCAAAGGTGAAGAATTCTTGAGGAGCTTCATGAAAGGCTCGGTTTAAATTAACAAAATTGGGCATCGATAACATTTCGGCAGCTTTGGCCTTCACTGCAGAATTGGTACTGAACAAGAGCTTGGACATGAATTATTCGACCAACTAATCGCTGCTCAAATATCTCTCTCTGAAGCTACCACAACCACAAGGACTCAATAGATTGTGTTAAGAGATGACAATCAGACCCCGATATCCATGGGGAATTCGTTCATCGTTCTAATTTTGACCAGAGAATACTCGGTTAGATCGGGTACGGGTACAAGGATGGAGATTATTCGATTGAAAAATTCAATCTAATTGCCATGACCCCCTTTCAACTCGAGAGAAACACACCAAGTAACGCATGTCTTCAATGATCGCCGGAGATCTTCTCCCCAGCACATTAAAGAATGAAAAGGTGATCATTCAGTGGACTATAGGAGTTCGGGGAGGGACTTTGCTGCTCAGACCATGGCGGACGCTTGTTGTGGTCTACACAATAAATATCAACACATTCCGTATTATACAGAAACACTTCACATGTAGAAAGGTAGCAATCCGAAACATGACAAGGAACAAAAAGAACCAAGTTACCCACAAATTTCCAAATGAGTTTCAAGAAAATAGATCTTGAGCGCAAGGATTTTCGACATGCCGTCTTCATGATATGGAGCTCCATATGGGTACATCAGCAACAGAGAACAACTACCGCACTTGACGTGCCAAACTTCATGTTCTGATAAAAACAAATGAAACAAGGTTCAACATACCAAGCTATGCCAAAATTGCCAATTACTACGATGGAACATAACTTAGAAACATCGATGGTCAATCTTTATGCCTCTCAATGCTACTATAAGTATATAGACCTGGCAATTCGGGTTAGTTGTTTGGGTTTGTGTTGTGTTAAACTTTAACGGGTTATAAACAGGTTAACTTGTCTACAACCAAAACTCTTGTGTCATATCGTGTCAAAGTTTACGGATATTGTGTTTTACCATATCTACATGCTACATAACATCTAATATTTAGCTCTTCCATATTATAATATTTCCCATCTGCTATATGTTACTAATAATTTTTCTTTTAAGTATTTTTCATTAAAATTTCTTATTTGTTGGACTATGTCATCTTATTTGTTGTATCCTGCACCTTCCATATAAGCTCAGTTTTCAGAAGTTTACAGTTATGGAGGCCCTGCCTAATCGTGATTAGGATCAAAGTAACGGTTTCTAGTTTGCTGTGATCTAACTTTGGAAGAGACCTTGCCTTGACCCTCAAGAGAGAACCATGAGAGGACTTGGGTCCTAGTGTTGTAGGTCTTCTTTCTGAGAAAAAAAGCACCACGTATGGTGGGAAGAACCTAATTGTTAGGTGACTACTCCAGTTTGTGGTCCTCATTGAGGACAATTAAAATTAATTTTTTATGAATTTTTGTAACACAATTAATTATTAAGTAACTCGTTAATAAAATTCTGTAACCTTCACTTAATAAAATTCTGTAACTTTTTATAAAAACATGTAACTTTTTATAAAATTCAGTAACAATTTTAATTGTCTTTAATGAGGACCACAAAAGTGGTCCTCATTGAAGTAAAGACCTAATTGTTAGGTACTGTCTCATGGAAAATAAGCACTTATTGTTCTGCTGTTACCATGCGAACCAAGAAGAACCATGAGCCATGAAGAAAAGCTAGCCATTGAATAAAGATCTTTGGTCCTTGTGTACCATAATTGCCTCGCCCGATTTTTCTTTCAACGTGGTAGTTCAACAGCAAAATTAATAATTATTCTTGGTCAAGATTGTCTCATTATTACATATATTATATATTCTTTTTTACTTTGATGTGTGCATGGAAAAGAACTAGAAAATATAATGGACATACACGTATTATTGCAGGTATCATATTGTCTTCTGATAGCCACACATGCTTCCGTCGATTTCATTCATTTACAGGTTACCAAACTTGATGCTTCAACAAAATATTAGTGCGGCATGGAGAGATCGATATAAATACTGTCTACATATTTGAAATTGAAAACTTTATTAGATATACACAACAACACCAAGCGACATGGCTAAGATCAAGAAAGTCATCACCATAATCCTCAGGATCCTTGGCTTTGCTGCTTCCGTTATCTCCATTGCTTTCATGGTCACAAGCCACGATTCTACGGAAGTATTGAACGTGACATTCACTGCAAAATACAGCAACACTCCTGCATTCAAGCAAGTTTTACTTACTCTTACATATCTTGTCTGCTACATATGTATATATGTTTTTGTTGAAACATATATAAAGTATGTTCATAAATGTTGTTGAATATTTGTACAGGTATTTCGTGATTGCAGAATCAATAGCAAGTTTCTACAGCGTCGTGACCGTCTTTCTATCTTCAAAGAGCATGTTTTGGCGCTTAATTATTCTGCTAGACATGGTAATATATACAGCAATCTCCTCTTTACTCTTTTACCAGAATGTTGGGTAGGATCATATTCAAGATTGCCAACTGTTAAAGTCATTGACCCGTACACGTTTATGGAATTATGAACGATACAGGTAGTGAAACTCTCTAATACAAAACCAATAGGCTTGTATAAGACGCACAACCCGCATCATTATTATAAGCCTCTCTATATATATTCTTATATTTCTCGATGTAAGATCCATTTCCAACACTAACATGGGCAGCTGTACTTATTCAGGTGATAACACTGCTACTTACATCGGGCATTTCTGCAGCATTGGCAATTGCTGAAGTGGGAAAGAAAGGAAACAGTCATGCGGGTTGGCTAGCAGTTTGTAATGAAGTTCCAAAATTCTGCAACCGTGCAACTGTGGCACTTGCTTCTGGTTTTGTGGCCACTGTGTTTTACCTTGTGCTTCTTTCATACTCTTTATATGTAGTCCTGAGTCCTATTTTTGCCATTAAAACTTAGATGAACTTTTCATCATTGTAACTACCCTACACTTGGTGTTTTTTTTAATTTCTGCCTTCTGTCAGTATTATCATTGTAAGCAAAGTTTACTGTTACTAATTACCAGTGTAATATTTCAATTTGATGCAGCAAAATCGGTTTGTTTATAGTGAAAGTTGTTATTCAATAATTGTTGCCAAATGTCATCAGGGGTGGCAATAATTTAAATAATAATACCAAAATGAAGAAAAAAACATTAAAATAATCTTTGCATTTGCCTAGTGTCCATTGAAGTAAACAAGATTCGAGGGTGGAGGAGGTCGTGAACGCACCAAATATTTATATAATAAATTAATATTTCCGAAACTGTCAACAGCAGGTTTGCCCGAGAGGTTAAGGGGGAAGACTTAAGATCTTCTGCACATAAGTGCGCGTGGGTTCGAACCCCACAGCCTGCACTTTTTTTTTAACTTAATTATTTTGCCTCGCGCGCCAAAGCCTGACAGTGTAAATTGAACACCACTGACAGTCAGACTTGACAGCACACTTTCCTGGTAAGAAACCTCAAGGATCTTCTCTTCTCTTATGTCTTTTTCTTCAAAATGTGGTTACTCGATGTTTCGTGCTCCTTTGTTACAAAAGCTGATGAGAGTTCGATAATCATTCCACTGGGCCAAGAAGAAATTCGCATCTGAGAGAGGAGAACCATATCCATCTTCCTCGAATTTAGCTGCCACATCTGTTTCCAGATTGTGGTTTCTTACACTTATTCACCATCTCTGCTCTATGATTCCATTTAAAGTTCACATTTCCTCTAGTTTTTCCAGATTGTGGTTGCAAGCTGGCTGCTTGTTTTTTAAGTCTAATCTATACATATGAGAATTTACACAAAGTAAATGCACTTGGAATTGGAGAGCAAACCACAGCACTTGTCTGTATATTGGTTGTTTCAGTAAAATCAGTTCTTTATACAATATGAATATGTCGGCCTGAAAAAAAAAACAAGGTAATAACAATGATGTATAGTGTGACATATTCTATCCGACTATCCCTATATTTCACTTTGTTCTGCTGTTACTACTAATAAGAATAACAGCAGTAAAAAATATAGTCCACAACAACGAACGCCTGGACTCGAGGCATTGAATTCCTGAGGGCTGATCGTGATTTACTCAGCTAGTTCCTTGTACTGTCTGTCTTACATGAAATCCTGATATACACACAATAATCAGTTGCAGAAGATATGGCATAAGAATATATAACATATTCAGAATATCCTCAAAGTTGCATTATGCATAGGAGGTGTAATATACATGGCGCACACAGTTAAGATCAACAGTGACTGGCTGCCTCTCGCAGTTCTTCGCCATTGATAACAGGGACCTTTTCATATTCGTTGTGCCTAAATCTCTTCGGAAAAATGCAACGACCACCAAATCTCTGCTGCAAATATATGAAAGAAGCAAACAGCAGACCAATAACCGGAATAATTACGTCCCATGCAGTTGAATAGAAATCTTGTTGGTGGTTGGCATATATGTATGATGAATCTAAGTACCAGGTAGAGCTGTGAGACCTGTAAAGGTCATATGCATGAGGTAATAAACGTATAATAGTTATCCCAATGTAAAAGGCAGAGGAAAGAGCACTTTCTCTGCTGTTCATGAACAAATTGAAGATTATTTGTGGGAATAAGAAACCATCCAGAATGAAACCAGCATAAGATTTAAGGTCTCTTAAGGGACTATGCTGCTGCTGTTTCCTCATATATCGTGATCGAAAATATGGCCTGCTCCTGTAAGAGTCCTTCCACTGGTGAACATACCAAGCAATGAGCATGCCGCCAATATACAATGGCAAACACAAAAATGTAACCTTTTTCTCAGAAAGCCAAATGCTTTTATTGCTTCCATTGTTTTTCCTGGAAGACCAAGCGAGTTGGAGAAGTCGAAAATACAAAAGGAAGGTGACCATTGTCACTAACCTTACTGTTACTTCATTCACTTCAATCCAACCACCAGTCTCAAGAAAAACATTCCGCCTATTACGATTTTCGACGAACAAGGCTTCAAAGTTTAACAGTAGAGGTATCATATGAGCCAGTACAAGAATAACAAGCATCACAATTGAAATAAAAGGCAGCACATCTGGATTCTTTTTTGCATGGTAAAGTTGCAAGCCCACAAAGGCACAGGTAAGGGTATTGGAAATCAAAACTAAGGTTACCTCCACATCCATTCTCCAAATTGATTCTTTCGCTTGGCTAAAATACATTGACGTTGAAGAGATCTCCAGTTGTCCAAAGAAAAGAGGGTCAGACTTTTCCCTCATACTTCTAATGGTTCCTTTTATGTTACCTCCACTTCCAACCTTGTCGTCTGATGAGGAAAACTGTAAGTTGATACTGATCTTACAGTCAAGTGTATCATTATCCGTAGCATTTTTGGTACGAGATGTGAGGTGCCTACAACCAATCATACAAAGGAAGCCTGTGCTGCAATCATACGTCCCTTCGGCCGAGATTTGCACAGTATCATTTGAAAAAAGCTTTTCATTCAAGTTGAAGACGGAAACAGGAGTTAACCTCAAACTGTAACTCACATTCAGAGGACGACAGATGTGGTCATTGTTCATTTGAAGAGGCTCATAACGCTGATTACCCATAAACCACGGGGACGAAAAGCCCCTTGCAATGTGCCCCTGGGAATTTCTTACAGACATGAAGAATCTCATGTCTGATGAATCACCATAAGGGTATGTTTTCCCTGTGCCCTTTACGTTCTTGCTTGCTGCACAAATTCTGCTTACCTTATCAAGCATAGTATATTCATATTTCAAACCCAGAAGTCCACTTATCTTATTCCTAGAACCATGAAAACCAATCCTCTTGAAGTAGCCTGGATCATCTCCTGTTTTATTGCTCCAAATTTTCCCCACAACAGGAGTCCTGCGCATAATTGTCAACGTTCGTCGGAACCTTAAGCTCAGCCGAATAGAACAATCACCAACAGAAGCATTTTCAAATGAATCTTTAAAATTCAACACTCGACAGGCAACAACACAGAACCTATTCTTCTTCTGATTCCACAATCCCTCTCCAATAAACATCACGTTAGGATAAAAAAATCTCTCGTAACCAAATCCAGAGCCATAGAAACCAGAGTTTGAGAATCCAATCAAAACCCGAATTAAACCTCCCTCATTACATCTAATTCCCTGAATTGTCATAAACTTTGGCAAAACACCATTGTCACTTCCAAGAGGATTACAGTTATCCCTATTTCCACCACCACAACCACTCTCATACTCCAAATCAAAAGTCCGAGCATACTTGTACAAATGAGTCAAACACATACTCGAATCATCAAAAAACTTCACACTCAAACTATCATTCTCATCACCAAATTTCTCCTCACTTTCACAAAAATATGCACCTCCTTTTTCGACCAAACTAAACTTATATTCACCTAAACTAGGCAAAGCTAATATCGAAACCGGATCAAAATAACCTAAACTACCCTTCTCACTCAAACTCTCCAATTTCCCACTAATCAAACTACTCACATTCAACAACCCAATTGAATAATTCACCTTGAAAACGACTCCTAAATCAGAAGTCACTCTATTTCCAACCATACAAATTTTCCCATCACTTTTTGACCAAAAGCCATAAAGCACAAACCTTAAAGGCCTCTTTGAAGGAATTTTCGGTGGAACAATTCGAAATCGTCTCAAATTCCTGCGCCACGTGACATTATTAAAAGGGACTTGAAGTTCCAACGTGGCTTCGAATTTTATCAAATTTGGACTCTCAGTAACGTAAAATGAGTCCCTATTCGGTTTCAGTGAAAATGAGGTCGCTGGAGACTCGCCAGAGATGGAATTCCCAGCTAGTTGGGTGCCGCCGGTAAGGTATGCAGCGTTATTAGAGAAAACTGCGAACTGGTCATTTGGGAAATTAACAAGCGTTGGCACGATGGTTTTCGGAAGGAGGAAATTGGCGCAGTGTGGGGTATAATATTGGAGAAAGTTGTAGGGAGTTATTGTAATTTCGGAATTTGAGCGTGGAACTACCATGAAAACAAGGGAAATGATGAAGAAGGCAAAAGGGTATTTTGGGGACGATGGAAGTGAATCCATCATTGAGGAGAAGTGGAGTGTGTCAGAAAAGTTGGATCTTGCTGGACGAAGTTGGTGCGGAAGTGTATTTATAGACGCGACCAAATTAAACGACGTCGTTGGAATCTTGTAGTCTTCCCTCCCGTCCTGTCATGCAAACACAAACACTGATGTGAATTGGACAAATATTGAATTTACAAAATCACAGAACGCTGCTTTGCTCAGACTGGAACAATGAAGAAGAAAACAAAGCAAACCAATCCATATTATTATGCTGTTTCCACACGAAGTTCCATAGTACATATGAAATACAACATAGTGCTTTCACACATAAGAACAATATGCCATTTACATCGGCATTTTATTTCATCTACACAAACCAAGCACACTGATATGATACACAAGACCAACCATTTTTTTTTTTTGATTTTCTTTCTTCTTTAGAAATCATAATCACACTTCAAGATGATACAATACAGTTGCAAGACATTTTCTTGTACTTAGAATTGGCTGCAATCAGCACCTTCATTGGAAAATGCTTCCACAAGCTTTGGGAACAACTTGGAGAGCATGATTTGGAATCCAGTTGAGCTACCCTTTTGATTTGCTTGCTCAGTTTGTTCTTGTCCGAATGGATTTCCCACAGGTGTCCCTTCCATATAGGCCTTGCAAGCTGACAGAATATACTGGGAACGCCTTCTTATGTGCTCTTCCATTAGTTTTTCAAAATGCTGCGCCAAGTTAATGAGCTGTTAATAAAAATGCTTCCAACATACATGAGATGCTTACAGACGAAGAAGTTTACCTTAGGGGGTTGGCGAAGTAGGCAAAGCGTGGACTTCCAGGTCATGAGAAATGCCTCCTCATTGTAGCTAATGGAGTTCTTCTCTCCCTCGGTTTTTCCCATCTGCTTATCATACCCAGCCTCATTGAAATAAGGCTTCTCATTGAGAACTAGGGCCTGAAGGGAGAGAAGAACTTGGAGAATACTGGAGTTTTGACTCCAGACTTCAGTGCCGGAGCCTGCCCATGTATTGAGCAGGCTAAGGCAAACCCTGCCGGACTCGTACAGATTGGGATTGACACGAAACCCGCCAGAGCGATAGTATACTTGCTGCATCAGATAAATGAAAAAAAAAATAAAAATGTGCACAAATGATTGAAAATTTTTAGTCACAATCATGTTACATGACTTAGCATCTAAGATTTATGAAGAACATCTAGAATGAGCCGATTACTCGTACAGAAGCTTCAAATCTCTGGAAAACTTACAGGAGGTTCGTGAGGATATTCTGGAGGAAGGTATATGTCAAAAAAGAATAGGGCGTCATGGTATGGAGTACCATGAGTCCCTACAATCGCTGCTCGAATGAGATCCATCCTTTCCTCATAAACACGGACATAAATTGAATCTGTTAAGGTTTTCACAGAACTTGTAAGTAAAACAACTGAAGAATGAAGCACTTCATGCAATTTAAAGTTGAGGTAGGCAGAAAAATAAAAAGATAGCTTGCTAACCAGGAAGATCTTTCTCAAATAAGCTCCATTCTTGCTGAACCTTCCTCAACCACCCCTTTTTCACCTGATAGTTTCCATTTCCTGCATGATCCATAAAGTGGTGGTCTGAGCAATCTCCAACCATATCAAATCGCTTAAACTGTCCTTTACTCTTGCTTGTGTAGGATAGTTGCAGTTCTATGTTCTCCTCAACAACGCTGACATCCTGAGGTGATTCAGTCTCTTCAAATTTCTTCCCCTCGTCAGCTACTAACCGTTGCATCTCCATGCAGACGTCGCAACTTTCCAATATTCCTTCCTCTTCAGGTGTCTCAAATCGATGTTCATTCTCAGAAACATGGCCAGATAGTGATGTAGAGCCTGCAGAACCAAATATATTTGCTGCAATGGATTTGAGAAATCCAACGGTGGATTGAGGAAGGAAGAATGAAGCAGACTCCCAAAGGCACTTCTTGCCCTCTATAGCTGTGTGATTGCAATTTGGAAGATCCTGAGAATAATTTTCTCCTTTTTCAGTTTTCAGTTTCTCTAAATACTTATGAGGATGCATAAGCTTTTTAAACACAACGCACTTATTCTGACACATTGAATTCAAATCTAAATTTCTAATATAGTTCTAGAAACTTTGTCGGAGCAATCAGAAGAAACCTGCTTATGAAAAGAGAGATTATGATGGCATTACCTTTCTATCTAAATTGGAAAATTGTTTTTCAAAGTCAACCATCTCATGATTAAATCCCTCACTACTTTGTTCATGCAACGGAGAAGAAGCAGTTGAACCTTCAGAATTATTAACGCGAAAAATCTCATTTGGTTGTTCCTGAAACACAGCAATACAGCGAAATACTCATAACAAGATCATGCAAAAAATCAGAACAAAATCCAAGTTTATATTGAAATTAACTTTGCATACTCGTCTGCAGTGAAACTATAAAACCATCAGATAAAAAATGGATGCAGCTCACACCTTTGTTTCAAGGCCAGAAGCCCATGTCACCTCAACTGCGCCATCTTTGAAACCAGTTACACAGCCAATGCAGGACAAGAAACCTACAGAAAATTCTGTCTGAGTTTGACTAAAGTGAGTGCCTTCCTCACTCATTCCGGGATTATTATGTTGGTGCTGATAAGTTTCACCAACATTTTTTATTACAAGATCACCATAACAATAAGAAAACTCCGGATGCTCTACCAACTCATATGCACTAGCAATTTCTTCCATCTGGCCGCTGCTCGCATCATTTGCCTGATTCACTCTCCAAGTTACCTTAACAGTGCGCTCCTTCGCATCCATGCTGTTCACAACACCCCATTTCTGGTTATCAGCAGTTCCTCTCTCAAGCACAAATTGACCAGGCCAAAACTCGTGGGCATTGACAATATTTATGGGGAGAAGAGACTCCGAGTCCAAGTCTAAAGTGCAGCTACCATCCTGCCACATGACATCAACTACATTACTTGTCTTCACAATTGCAAAGATGTCATCGCAATTTGATTTGCTATCTTGTTTCTTAAATGCTACTTTGCTTGTCTTTTCTTTAATATGCTCAAGGTTGGGTGCATCAAAGACCTGTTCTGACACCTCTTTGCAGTCAGCTGTCGCCATTGGAAGTATACACCAGTCCCCGATCTGCCAATTTTCATGGGCATAACAGGATAACAGAGTTAGGTCCTTCCCATCCTGCAAACGTGAGGGTGCAGGACATCCACTAACAGCACACGCAAACCAGTCAACATACACCAGGCCAGCTTTTACGAAACAAACAGTTCCCACATCCAGGTTTTCCTTGGAACTCCCACACAACCATCTGGTTGTTTTAGACACAGAAGACAGTTTAACCTGCACTCTCTGTCCTGGATAGTATGGATATGCGGAATCATCGAGCAGATTGGGGGAAATGGGAAGGACTTGTTCCTGATCCACTGCATTTACCTCACACTTTGTGCCATCGTCGAACAAGACAGTGAGGCAGTCAACAACTTTCTCAGCTTTTCCAATCCATGGACCGTGTACTACATAATCTCCACCCGAAATGGATCGAACCTTCAAAAGCTTCTTAGAATCAACATCTTTTACAATTTTTCCCCTAAAATTTTCTAAATTGACAAATTTTTTTATGTTGATCACTCTTCCCATCTGTCCAGATGGGTCAGACACAGAGCAAACAATGTCCCCATGCACAAAACCCCTCTCAAATGAGAGGAAGTCATCAATCTTGCCTAAGCTCTCCTCGAGGCTAGACAAAATGCTACATGCATGCCCTCCGTACAAGAAACCAAGCTCATCGGTGCCTACACTGCTACCGCTGTCACTTGAACTCTCACAGTCAGAGTCACTTGGAAACATATCCATCTCCTACACAACAATTTCCACCGAAAAAAGTTCATTAGGCAAGAATCCTTACCTTAATACAAAAATGGATAAAACTAAATTCCTGTTCTCTCTTTCCAGCAAACTTTATACAAGAACATTAAATCTATGCGTGAGGATTGTATATATTACATCAGTTTTATAAAATTAAGCTTCTAAAACTGTCAAAATTACGATCCAAGAATTCAATCACATTTTCTACATCATATCGTCCATAAGTTACAAATATTTTTTAGTAATATGGAAGTGCATATTAACATGTGAAAAAAGCAGAAAAAAACAACTCAGTATGGAAGAGAGAGAAGAAAAAAGCTACCTCGAATTTGTTCTTCCGCTGAAAACAACACTGTAATGCTAATCACAAAAAGATAAAACAACTCTGAGAAATCACCAAACTACAGGAATGACTACAGCTGAATGAATGGTAAGGATTTTTTTTTCTTTTTTTTTCCAAATTATCAAGGTAACTAACAGGATATCTCGAGTGCTGGAAGCAGATACTAAAATTCCAAAGGTAGTTTCCTAATGATAACAAGAAGCCACTAACAGACTTCTGAATTACCACAACGATAAATGGAGTCAGAACAACTCCGAATGCCAAAGGAGATTTGCCCTAAAAGGGAATCAAAAGGGAGTCCGATCGGGCTCCGGTTGCCAAAGGAGATTTGCCCAAATGGACTGAAGCTTCTGCAGGAAGAAACTTCCGAGAATGCCGCGCAGTGAGACTGATAATCAATGTTCTAACACTGTGCAGTTTGGGGTGAAGCTAGCCCGAGAAACAACAAGTTTAGTACAAATGAAGCAGGACGAATTCTCGTAAGAAGATAATAACACTGACAGTTCACCCCAGAGAATGCTTTTCCGTTTAAAGAAAGCAATTTGTTTATGCCAAAGAAGATTTGCCCTGATGAAGTGGAACTTCCAGTCAGGTCAGCCAGAGACTTGTTCAATGAACAAGAATCTATACAAGTTTATGTAAATATATATGTGGTTTGTTTCAAGTAATCTCAATAAAAGCAATATTTCTATAGCTTCTATAGGTTGCAGAAAGTGGTGTAGCTTTTAGTTGTCCAAAATGGATGCTCCTCTAGCAGTTTGAACATTTCCATGCAACCTGTAATTATGAATTACAGAACAGATCAATTCTTTTTCACCACATCTCAGTAAATAAAATGCTTATGCCATAAGGTTAACACCCATGAACTAAAAATTGCATTTTCTTATTTCATATGAAGCAACAAAATTGCAGAAAATGGCAATAACATAAATATCTTGGAATAGCAAATCCCAGAAACAAAACTACAATTTACTTTTTGCAGAACAATAGCAGCACAACATAAACTTGTCATAACATTTCGGTTTCACGTTCACAGAACCAGTTCGATTACAGTTTCGTTGACCATGGATAACAGTAAATCAAGAGAGATATACATGACAAGCATTTGTGTATCACGATGTGTATAAAGAGAGGAATGAACAGCATCAGAAGCAGAATTTTCGGCTATTCTGGCGTATGTCCTTCATGAGAACAATCATTTAGCATGAATAATTTCATTTCATCAAATCCTAGGAACATACTTGAATGAACACAACTTCATCAAATAGAAGATAGATAAGCAGAATAAAGCGATTTGAAGTGTTCTCCAGAACATGCATAGCTCCAAACTAAAGAATTGAATTCCAAATAGCTTACGTTTCTGTCATTCCTAAAACAGACAAATTGAACTCTAAGCAAATTCTGAACAACATCAAGTTTTTTAAAGTAACTCAAAGAATTCGTCTTCTCTGAAAGAAGAACAGAAAAAAGCAAAATTCTAAGACCTCCAAAGCAAGAATTTAATCATACACAAAAAACTCAGATACAATCTAAAAAATACCATTATTGTCTAAAAACAACTAAAAAGTGAGCAAAACATACTTGCAATTATCATTCAACAGAAAAACAAAAAATTGAAGAAAACATACCATTTAGCCCAGTAATACATCCACAAAGCCATAACACCACAAAATTCTACACGAGACAAATAAAAGAACACAACCCAGCTCAAAACTTTCAACTTTTTCCAAGAAAGCTCGTCGTTTTGAAGATTTCAACGACTTCCTTGTTCAAGAAAATCTCTCCAGGAATTCAGAGAGGCCAACAAGTCCCTCCCTGAAACCCACACATCACGCCATGAACAAAGCTTGTAAACATTGAAGGCCTAAGTTGACACCAACAGTTGACACCAACAGGAGAGAAAGCTGAGTATTTGTTTTTTCCTATACTTCTCTCTATGGGGTCTGTGTAGGTGTGTGTTCTAAAATCTTGAACGTTGGAGGGTTGTGAGTGGTTTCACATCAAATAAGATAAAAAAAAAGGAGTGTGGATACTGCACAGAATATACCAACAGTATCAGACACTAGGGCCGTACTCACTTCTAAGATTTAACTAGAACAGTTAGGACTTATCTATCTTCCGCGATTACTTAACTGCCCTCTTTCCTCACTTGTCTCTCTGTAACATTTCCCAACACCATTCGCGGTCAACTCAACCTCACAATTAAATTATATACATCATGTCAATATAATTAATAAAAATATTAAGGCAAACTAATTTATGAAAAACTCGAGAATTACTATAATTGCGTAAAATAACATGACCGAAGAACAATTACATTTATTAATCTCAATAGAATATTGAAAGAAAAAACACTGCTCATCTGTGTTTTTATTATAAAATTAGTGAATGATTATCTTGGATTCTTCTAATTCTTTCAGGAAATAAAAACTCGAATTCCTCCAGTATATTTAATCTTAGGCTGCCTCCTCTTTATTCCGTTCACATTTCAAAATGCTGTGTATGGTTTTTTAAGGGAATAGGCAGTTTAAAACTAATATGAACTCTGCCATTGCTGTGTTGAGGGAGGCACATGGCAGCAGAAATCATTAACAACCAATGATTGTATAAACTGGGGAGATTATTAGATTGTATTCAGCTTAATGGCGTCCACATGTTTGCCTCTTAAGTGCATTCCTTTTAAAAGGAACTTTCAAAGAGTATATGCTTTGTAATATTACCTTGGAGTTGATTATTCTAGATTGATAAGTTAGCAAAGATATCACAAGAATCCCACTTTATTCACCTAAACTATGTTCCTAACTTCCTGTACCATGTTTATGTAAAGCTGCATCTCCAAAAGAACAGTGGACAGCCTTGCACATTGCACATTGTTTTTACCTTAGATATATTGTAACATTCTGAAAATTTTCCGTCGATAAATGACGTTTAAATTGATAATTAAAAGTTAATAAATAAGGTTTATGTATGGTTGATATAAGGTGGATTGGAAAATGAATTAGATAAATAAAATTAATAAATGAATAAAA
>CANYCX010855744.1:0-19273 GCA_948193385.1 Breynia disticha f. nivosa
AGAGCGAGTAAGCGACAACGAGTGGAAGACTGCAAAAGTCACAGTAGTGGCAGTGGAAGCTGCGGAGGACGGTTGACAACTGGACGGAAGTGGAAGTTGAATGGAGAAAGGAGAAACCTAGATGTGTTGTGTAAAAGCATAGAAGGAAACGACGTCGTGGTTCTATGTTAAAGTTTTCTTTATTTAAACCTGGGGGCAAAAACGTCGTTTTGCCCATTATTTTTTTAAAAATGATTGTCCATTTTGCTTTTAAAAGAAAGCAACGTCCACTCTATTCTACTCCTTCATCAATCTATTGTTGCTATTTCACCGTCAAACTCGAACATGATTGCTGCCGTCCGATATAACCACCATCCACCACCGTCGTTGATTCCTCCCTAACCCAATAAGGTAAGATTATTAGCAAAAAGTGTATAGTAAAATACGTGTTTATGAATTTTTTATTGAACAAATGAATTAATGATTGAGAATGATTATTTTTGTGTTTGTTCGTTGTTTATCAGGAGGATTAAATTTTGGGAAATGTTAATGCTTGGGTTGTATATTATGTTAAGAATTCATTGAGGCATTTTTTCAAACACTTTGCAATAGTAATATATTCATGTGTAATTGAAGCAATTTAGACTAGACTTGATTTGTAATTGACTCTTGTGCATTTTAGGATTGCAACAATATAAGAATTATTTTTCTGTAAGTGAGTAATTTATGTTTGATGTTAACTAATCTTTCATGTAGCTTATTGTAGAGAAGACTCCTATGGTTTACTTGACTAATTGCTGTCAATCTTGAAATTATGGAACTAAGTTTTCATTTCACTTTTAAACTTATAATTTATTGGCATAAAACCTACAGAAAAAACTTATAACTTCCAGGTAGAAAGCTCAGTAAAAATTGATTTGTTTATGGTATACTTTATTTAAATGAGTGACATTTTTTTACCTCTTTTATCAATTTTTCAAGTATGTTTGTTTTTCACTTAATATGCAAGTCCTACAAGGTTCAAAGGATTACGGCTGGTTTTGTTCCCAAAATTTCCAATCAAGATTTTTTATTGGGTGCCCCCACTGTGAAAATATTCTGGTTCTGTCCCTGGTGACAAAGGTGATTCGTGTTTCAGCCTCTCTTATGGTGTTTGATTAATTTGATCTTCAAAGATAAAGCCAAATCTCCAAGGGTAATATAGTTAGCCTAAACATTGATTATGTTTATATAATTCAATCTTTTATTAATGCAATCTTTTGTGAAATTTTTTTTCCCTCTTCCCTTCACATGATTTTGTATGGCATGATTCCAACAGTGTTATCACAACGAGATTTTATAATATACTTAATGCGTGTGATGGTGATTAAAATAGACTAGAAACGTAAAAAAAAACACGTTACCATTTTCTACATTATATTTTATGGTTTGTTTGTTCATGTAATTGATTTTTAATCTTTATTTTGGTGTTTAAACATAGTTAACTGACCTAAGGTGTTAGCAAATGATTTATGGGTTGTTCTAAAAATTAGGTCATATTCGAATCCTAATATGAAGTCAAAAGAAACCAGTTTTCATCAATGATGTGTTTACATGCTAATTTGTTTTAATTGTATATAAAGATGATTGAGATTAATAAGTGATGATTATAAGTCATTAAATCAAATCTGGACATACTTAATAAAATGTGTTCAAACTCGGTTCATGTTGATTAAAACGACCTAATTATTATTTAACCTAATCTACTAGTTGATTGGTGTCTAATGTATGTTTAATCAAAATTGTCTGTATTAAAATGGCTAGATCAAATTTATGGCTGATTATGGCAATAGTGTAACTAAAAAAATACGACATAATTAAGAATGTTAATTGATGCATAAATGTGATTAGTGCTATTGTATAGATTTTGGATGCATTTGGGGCATTTTTAAATAGTTTTTTTATCACTATGACATGCTTACGAAAATTTGAATCTAGATTGAACTTTTTGTATGTTGTGTTGTGGTTATATATCATGTTGCTTCATGTTTTATTCTTTGATTCATGTTGATACATGTTTATTGGAATTTTTTTTGTTTATGATATTTTTTTGGAATACATAAAAATACTTAGAAATTTAAATAATGTGATTAAATGGCAAAAACAATTAGCTTTTGTAAAGGGTTTTTAGGGGAAGTTCATTCGACGAGTTAAATGAATTTTTGAACCAAGCCTATTACGGGTTTTTTTTCCTTAGTTAGCCTAATACACAATTTCCTTTAAAGTTTGGTCTGTTTTAATTTAAAATCGAACTTTGTGTTATCTATAAATGTCTATATGTGTGCATGCTATTTTTATGTGATGAATGATTGTGCATGGTGCATTCATAATCCATAGATTTTGTAATTTTAAATATGGCTCACGTTCCATTATGAATTATGGTACAAAGTATTTAAATTTTATGGTATAGAATGAAAGCTTGAAGACTTTGTCATAAACCCGCGTGGATTATGAAGTCCACCAAAGTGAAGAAGCTCAAATTTAAATATTATTTATGTAATAGTATAAAACTACTAGTTTCAAGTTTTTGGGCTCATGATTCTCACGTTTAAATTTATACTATACATATGTGAATGTATGGATAAATGTCAAACATATGCCATGAAAGCAGTAAGAAATTAGATGAATGTCTACAATAGTAAGTCAAAATTTTCCCTTGTACTCAAAAACTTGAGAGATCTAATTTAAAAAAATATGACCCTATTTTTGAATCAAATAAAGCAATTTGTGAAATAACTTTTCTTACTTTCTAAAACATTGCACATTCTTAGTTTATTTTCTCCCAAACCTATGTTGGAAACGTAAAGACCGAAATCTTGGTTGCTCCTCTCCAACAAGATTTATATTTAAAAAAAGAATAAACAGCAAATCGAATAAAAGAAAAAACTCCACCAAAGGAGACAAAAAAGGTGGGTCCACGTGTGAAACAATGCTGTGAAAGGCGGCCGCTTTTTGGATGGGACCCACATACCCACTGTCCCCCATTAACCCGTTTTCAAACATTTCTTCTCAAGGGGGCTCCACCCCATCCAATTAAAACCTTCCACGTGGGGGAACAAGGGACAGACAGTTGAAGAGGCGGCCTGTGGGTGATATAGGATAGTGTGAGTGACATGTGGAGGGAAACTGAGAGGTTTCAAGTTAGTAGGTTTGGGTTTGGGCGGCTGCCTTGTAACTTGTACGACACCACTTTTACTCGCTACAACCATAATTTTTTCCTAATATAACTCCATAATTAATACTTCTTACTATTGAAACTAAACACAAATAGTTATTACGATGATATTTTAAAAAAAATGTGTTAAAAATTAATGAGTAATAATTATTTTAAAACATTCAAAGTATTATTTTGAGATAATTTTTTAAGACGAAGGAAGTATTTAATAATTTAAATTAGTCCACTAAATATTAACACTCGCTTAATGAATTTATTCAATCACAAACTAAATATAACTCTAAGATGTTCTTTCCACTTTTAATTAACCAATTTGTTGATTACACAAAGAAAATAAAATTATTGTTTTCAACTTCACTCTTTGTATTTGCTATGAATTAGTGCCAAAAATTTTGGTGTCACTAAGAACCTTATTCCTTTTCATTATTTTTTTTTTCAATGGAAAACGAAAACTAGGCTTTTCTAATTCAAAGTTGGAAACCTTTCTTTTACATACCACATCGTAATTTTTATGTTATTTTGGACAAATTCTTTATCTTTATTTTTACATTCTACTTTTTTTTAAAAAATAAAAACACCTTAAACGTGACAATAAGTTTTGTTTAGCCTAACGTTGCTGTTAGACCCGATAAATCTACCTTAGGCTGCCTATAAGTTTTTGTCAAATTTTGAAACTGAAAATTATTTTGCTTTTCACTATCCTGTCCAAAATATCTTAAACTATATAGCTTTGATTTATTTGAGCAAATTTACACTTTCTGAGATACGAACCTTGTTAATGATTGACTTAAATTTGACAAGAGCAACCACAATAATAATACTAGAGAAAGAAAGAAACAATACACATGATTTATAACGTGGTTCGATTCTCAACAATAGGCCTACGTCCACAATTTTCACTAAATAAATATTACAGTTTTTAAACGGACAAAATAATAAAATCCTTTCACAAAGATTACAGTTTTTGAAAGGAAAAACTCTAAAACCCTCTCTAAAAATACTACAGTTTTTAAACACTCAAACTCTCCCAAAGATTATAGATTTTGAATGGAGAAACTCTCAAAACCCTCTTCTAAAGATTATAGTTTTTGAACGAAAAATCCTACTTAGCATTATTCAGTCTGTAAAACAATGCACAAGTGATACAATCTTCGCACAAATATCTAAACATCACTAATTCACAACTATGTTAATATAGTACTTGAGAAAATAATATTACAAATGCAAATTGGAGAAGGGAGAGAAGGTTCTTGAAGCTTCAGCTTGCCGATGGCTTTAATATAGTTTTTTTTAAATAGACCTTCCCCTGATCACCTAAAACACAGCTAGGCTGGCCTCAGGATCGTAGGACATTCCCCTCTAGGCAACCCAGAGAGACTGGCTTCCCTAGAAAGAAATGGGTGAGTAGTATTAATAAAATAGGGGTTAGAAACCCTTACTTGAGTTCTTGGAATACAAGCCAAGGGGTTAGAAACCCCTAATCTATCAAAGCATAACAGCGAGAGTAAAGGAAACGACAAATCAAAAATTTCATCGAAACGGAAATCTGGATGATCCAGCTTAGAACGAGCAAGCCAATGGGCTACTGAGTTAGCCTCTCGGAATACATGATTGCAATGGATATTTGGATGTAGGAGTAATAGTTGCTGAAGTTCCCAAATGAGAGCCATATTTCTTCCATTCCAAGGCCTTTGACTAGTAATAATCTCAATAGCCAACTTAGAATCTGATTCCACAATGAGGTTAAGATATCCTTTGTTTAAAGCCCACTTGATGCCATAAAATAAACCCCATAGTTCCGCAAAGAGTGGAGAATTCCACCCTAGTCCTACTTGAAAACAGTCCCTTGACACACCACATGCGTCCCTGATTAGTCCTCCTGCTGCACAGCGAAATTCAGGTGCATTAATGGCTGCATCGACGTTCAATTTAACCCATCCTTCTGTCGGTTTCCTCCAGCTTGCAAATTCTCTACTTCCTATCATAGAAGGAGGTTTCAAGTTTTCAAGAGAAGAGACTGACCTATTAAAGTTATGACTTAAACTAACAACTTTCCCTTTGACCTGTGCAAACACATCTTTACCCTAAAAAATACAAAGGTTCCTGGCTTCCCAAAGTTGACACGCCATAATACCAAACAAAAGAGGCCATCTCACATTTGCAATAAGAATATTAGACCGACGGAGGTTAGTCCCCAACCAAGAACTCAAATCCTGAGAGAAGAAAGTACCTTCAAGCATTGGAGGGACCATTGACAACCAAACCCGACGGGCTTTGAGGCAGTCCCAGATGGCGTGGAGGACCGTTTCCGGTTGATTGTTACAGATAGAGCAGGAGGGTGAGGGAGCTAGGTGCCTTCTATTTCTGTAGGAATTTGTTAGGAGTCGTCCTTTATGAGCCAACCAGAGGAACTGAACTCGATTGGGGCCTTTCCATTTCCAAAGAATAGACCACTTGTCAGGGGGAGAGTCATCTGTAGGAACGTCTCTTTGGAGCAGGAACTCCGTTGCAGATGCTATTGAAAAATAGCCTGTAGTGGAATGTTTCCAAATTCGGACATCAGCTGGGGCTTCAGGAATAGGGCCACGATAACCTTGCTCATGGTGAATCACTTCCAGTGGGAGGTGTTGGAGAGCAGAATCCAACCCTTGATGAAAAATATCTGCGACAGTACTTTGTAGGTTGACTTCAGTAGAAGGCAGAGAAATGTGGTTAATGAGTGGTCCTGTATTCTCTACCCCACAATCTGTCCAAAACTTAATCGAGTTCCCATTTCCGATTGACCACGAGCTAGAATCTTTGACCATAGGAGCTACGGAGACTAAACTGCGCCAAATAGGTGAAAGTCCAGATCGCCGTGATCCTTCAAAGTTCAATGGGATTCCTTTGCAATACTTGTTCCACAGAACCCGGCACCATAGAGCAGAGGGATCAATTAGTAGGCGCCAACAGAGTTTCATAAGATACGCTTGGTTGGTTATCGAGGAGGGTTTTAAACCCTGACCACCTGCCCCTTTCTGCTCGCAAACTGATTCCCAGTTAACTAAGTGAACCTTCTTCGTATCCCCAGAGCTTCCCCAGAGAAACTGTCTAGTAATGCTATCCAACTCATTGCAAATTCCTTTTGGTAATTGAACCGTCTGCATAACATAATTCGGAAGGGTAGATAATGTGGATTGGATGAGAGTGAGATGTCCTGCGAGGCTCAGAGATTTACCTTTCCAACCATTAAGTTTTTGACGAGCCCGATTTATGAGAAAAACAAAGTCTGCTTTGCGTATTTTGCCATTGAAGATCCTAATGCCAAGATACTTTCCAAGACTAGATACCCTCTCAAACCCGCTTAGCCTGCCAATTTGCAAACCCACTGAAGTAGAAGTTTTCCTAGACAGAAATAATTTAGTCTTTTGAATGCTGACTTTGGCTCCTGACATAAGGCAAAATTTTTGGAGGCACTCTTGCATGACAATCATTTGATCAGTGGAGCTTTCACCGAACAGAATGAGGTCATCCACAAAGAAGAGATGAGAGATACTGGGTCCATACTTTGTCACAGAGATCAGTTTCCATCGCTTAGCTAGGACTTCTTCCTTGATACAAAAAGCAAGACGTTCCATGTAAGGAGCAAATAAGTATGGGGAGAGTGGATCTCCTTGTCGGAGCCCCGTGGTAGGTTTAAATTCTTGTGATTCTTCGCCGTTCCAAATAACTCTCATGGTCACCGAAGTAACGCAGCCCATAATTAGTTGAACGATACTCTCTGGGAGACCTGTTAGTAGAAGGGTTTCCTGTAGAAACTTCCAATTAACCCTATCATAGGCTTTTTCTAGGTCCACTTTGATGGCCATAGTACCCCCTTTCTTATCTGAGGCTCGCATACAGTGCACCAATTCCTGCACTATAATGATGTTATCAATGATTTGCCTCCCTGGGATAAAGCTGGACTGTTCCTCTCCAATAAGTTTAGGCATCAAAGGCTTTAGTCTTGAGACCAGAACTTTGGAAAGGATTTTGTAACTAACATTACATAGGCCGATGGGTCTGGACTGGGCGATAAGCTCCGGGTGTGGAACCTTCGGTATGAGGGAAATAATTGTGGCGTTAACTCCTGTTAAATCTTGTTGGAGACGAAAAACCTAGTGAATCCATTCCACTAATGAGGATTGAATAAGCTCCCATTGACTTTGGTAAAATATAGCTGATATCCCATCCGGACCTGGAGCCTTGAACCCCCTCATAGACTTCACGGCCGCATGGATTTCTTGGGCTGTCGGAAGAGTCATTAGGATGGAAGCTTCCTGAGGTGTTATCTGAGCGAAAGAAACAGCTGGAGGACCAAGAGAAGCTGCCCCTTCCTCTGTGTAGAGACTCTGAAAATAAGATAGCGCCAAACCCTGGAGCTGATGGGAATCGGTAATCCGATTACCTTTGGCATCAAAGAGGGATATAATTCTTCTTCCATTCTGTTTAATGATTGCAGCCTTGTGGAAGTATGACGTGTTTTTGTCCCCTAATGCTAACCAGTTATCACGGGCCTTCTGTTTCCAGAAAATTTCCTCTTGTAGCATGGTTTGATCCAACTCCAGTTGAATGGATTGCTCCATAGACGTTAAGTAACTATTACGCCTCGTTTCCAACAGTTTTTGGATTCCACCTAACCGATTCAGGAGTTTTTGTTTACGGTAGAAAATATTTCCAAAGTTTTTCTTGTTCCAGACGGTGACTTTTTCCTTGAATCTGTTTAGGCCGATGTGGAAAGGTATTTCGTTCTGCCAGGAATCTTGTACAACTTTGCTAAAACCTTTATCCATTACCCAAGAGGAGAGAAACCTAAAGGGTTTGACTCGCAAATTACCAGTCTCTGCCGAGAGTCTAAGTAGTAAGGGTCGATGATTCGATTTTTGCCTGGGTAGGTGATCCACAAAAGAGGATGGGAACAGGATTTTCCACTGATCATTGCATAAAAACCAATCCAAACGCTCTAACACTCCAGATCGCTCCCAAGTAAAGTAAGGTCCCCTAACTTCCAAATCCACCAAAGAACACTCCTAAATGCAGTCATTAAAGTCTCAAATTGCAGCAAGAGATAATGGGGCTCCCCCTCTTTTGTCTGTCTGTCGGAGCATAGCATTGAAATCACCGGCTAAGAGCCAGCTATGGGATATTGTAGAATGGATTCGTTTTATAGCTTGCCATAGTTCAGTTCGTTGCGAAGGGATAGGACACCCGTATACTGCTGTAAAATAACAAGAGGACTCACCCCAGGAGATTACAGTATGGATGAGCTGTCTGGTTTGAGTTATTACTTGCACCGTCAAGTGAGGATCAGACCACAACAGCCAAATCCCTCCGGAAAAACCCACAGCATCTTCTCTATGACTAAACACAAACCCCAGTTCTGCAATTTTCAAATCTGCAGCAGTACCGCTTATCCAAGGATCAATGAGCACCATTAGTATAGGTTTATGCATCAAAATTAAGTCTTTGCAAATTGCACGAAATTTAGAACTAGCACATCCTCTACAATTCCACACTAAAAACATTTATAAATAATTAGAGAGGGATGGGCCATTTAACTTGGGGGAGTGGGTACCCCATCACAAGAGACTGCAGGAGTTTCCAGGGTATCTTGAGTACTAGCCGGACAGTTCAGTGAATTCTCCTTCTTGGCAGAAGCATGTAGCGGGTTGGCGGATTCAGATCCCCTAGTGTCCCCTGAGTCCTTTGTCACTTGAAAAAGGTCTATAGGAGTAGGAAAGGTTAAATCTCCATTAGCAGACTTATGGCATAAATTAGTGGCCTGAACATGACTGTTATTAGAAGAGACCTTAGAGTTTGAATTAACCAAGTGACCTTCTGGGTTCAGATAGGTAATTGATGGAGTAGGTGTATTTGTGGGGGCCTTTAAGTGGCCAAAAGACCTACTTGCTCGTTCCCGGTGGGATGAATGAGTTCTTTCTTTTGGCGGATTGGACTTCTTCAAGGGTCTTCCTGCAGGTATTTTCTGTTTGGGTACATTTGGGGCATGATTTTCCTTTTCACTAAGGTTAGAATTTGGATTAGCTTGAAGGGCCGACTCCTTAACAATGGGATCTTGACAAGCTGACTCATTAACCGTAGACTGTACCTTATCAACTAGGAGAGTAGCCTCACACATCGCAGCTTCAAAAGCTTCATCCAGATTCGCTATGGCCGAATATCGAGAACCTAAATTAGGGATGAAGCCTTGAATTGAGGTAGGGACGAGGGCAGGAGACGGTGGAGCCTCAGGAAGAGGGAAGGGGAGGTTGGTCGTGGTTGGATTGTCAGTGGGTACCCTGTTGGCCCCTGTGGGGTTTGTTACCTTCTTCTGTGGTCTTCTCCTTCTGTTTTGGGCCAACATCCAACAACCATAAGCGCTGTAAAGTTCAGGACGTTCTGCACCAATAATATCAGCCTGAGGGAACTCAGGGAGGTCACTCTTAGCCTCATCACCTCGTGACATCTCCATGTTAGTGTCCAAACAGGAATCCAGTGTATGACCATATTTTCCACATTGAAAGCAAATAAGGTGAAGGCCCTCATATTCTACTGGCCGAATTCTTCTCCGAAATCGAAACTTTGAAATCAAAGGTTTGTCAAGATCAATCTCCACGCTAATTCGAGCGTATTGGCCTCGAGAAACCTCCAGTGTCGTCTCATCAACTCTAAGAGTACGACCTATCCTGTCGCCAATCCGGGCTAAGAAGACTTTGTTGAAATATTGGATTGGGAGCTTGGGGACCCTAATCCTGACTGCCGCCTTCTTGATTTTGTCTAATTCCGAATCAAAAGAAGGGAACCAGTGTTGGACTGTAATGTAGTGATCAGCAATTAACCATGGACCCCCAAACAGAGCTGTCTCGTAGTCTTCATCGTTAACCAGACGAATCACATAGTAATTATTACCTACATTTGTGATGATAATTTGGCCTTTTGGTTTCCATAAATTGAGGATACGATTTTTGATAGCAGTGAAAACAAAGTTCCGCCCAAGAACCTTCACAATGAGGGCCTTCCTCCAGGGTCTACACATATTCGTATACTCCTCTTTAGTGAGAACAATGACTGGGCATTCTGGATCTTCATCATCTTCACCACATTCATCCTCCGACCAGGCAATGCTATCATCGTCAGATTTAGCATCAATCATGTGTTCCTCGGGGGCCCCTAATAAAGTATTTTTGAAAGAAGGGACCTTACGTTTCTCAGGAGATTGTAGGTGAGCAGGGGGCAACGTTGGGACAGAGGAAGTAGGGTTGCTCCATTTTCCTTTTTTTATTTCCTATTAGCGCAGCCGCTTGTGGAAGTGTAGGGAAATCGGAATCAGATGCCGCATCACTTGGGATGGTCTTGGGTTGAATCATGGACAAGTCAGGCGGTTTGATAGGATTAGGGTTCATAAGGCGGTTTGAATCTTAAACTAAATGTGATTTGGTTAGCCGCAAACTCAAGGAGTGTACATCTTTCTTAAATTAAATTAATTTCACTAAAGTTCAATTTTAAACCTTATGACGTAATTTTATTCTTTATCTTCACTTTTTCTTATTGATCTTCAACCTCTATATTAACTCTATACTTTGGCTCCTTTTTGTATTGTGGTAGTAAAAAGTATGATGAGAAAGCAGAGTTTTGTAAACAGTGGTTTTAAAACAGAGTTTTATGAACACAATTATTGTGTTTGGTTATACATTTTAATTTTCAATTATATTTTATGTTAAAAATTATAATTGATATATCAAATGACCAAAATATCATTGTCTCAAAATACGTGACAAAGAATAATAAATATATAAAAATTATATAAATTATATAAATTCATGAGTAAGATTGTAAAAAACTTATTTTAGTGATTAATATGTTAAAAATATGGTTTAGATGTATTTATATGGTGTTTTAATATATTTGATAATTAAATATTATTTAAGAGACGATGAGAATATTTTTGTAAAATCATATAAAAATTGTGGTGGACAAATCACGTTTCAGAAAAACAACATTTTCTAGCTTTTCTGAAACTCCATTTTGTTATAAAATTGTGGTAACTCACCACAGTTTTTTTAGTTAACCAAACAGACAAAACTCTGTTGCGTTAACGAAACTCCGTTTTGTCACCTCAACGGAGTTCTCACAGCAACAACAAACATAGCCTTTGCTTTCTTTAACTATATATAGTTACTGCCTTTTTTTTATCTCTCTGCTTATTTGTGAGGTTCGCAGTTAAGATTGTCACTTGATGATCTGGAATGATGGAATCAGTCTGTGCAAGGAGAGTCTGGAATTTCTCCAAGTAGGCTGCGACCGCCCTATTTGACGGAAGGATATTAACTCCCTCAAGGGTAGGCTTGCAAAACGGGCCGGAACCGCCGGTTCCGGGCCCGAACCGGCAGTTCACGGTTCGAGAAAGTCCCGAACGTTAACCGGCCCGTGAATAGCACGGTTTGAGCTGGGCCGGTTCCGGTTCCGGGCCGGTTTCTGAACCGCCGGTTCCGGTTCGGCCGGTTCCTGTCCGGTTAGGCCAGTTCCGGTTCGGAACCGGCAGTTCGAGTCTAATTTTCTTTTGAAAAGTAACCGAACCGCCGGTTCGGAACTGCCGGTTCACGGTTCCAAAAACATTGGAACTGGAACCGGAACCGAAAATGGCCGGTTCGGGGCCGGTTCTGGTTTCGGTTCAGGAATCGGCGGGTCTGGCCGGGCCGGTTTCGGTCCAGCCCGCCGGTTCCGGGCCAAGATTTGCAAGTCTACTCAAGGGATTGCTATGAACATGGGGCCCGAACCTCATATTACAAAGTTTTTTAAAATCTTCCCAATTGAGATATGGGTAAGTTTTTGCAAGATAAACAAACCCTTCATCGACCAAGTGAAGAAAGGCCAATATAATCCAATCCACTTCCCTACAGGTGTTTGTTAGATGGTTAAAGAATTGTTCGCAATGTGTTAACCATCCTAAGAGGTCCAATTTGTCGTCATAAGTGGAAATTCGAGTTTGGTATAGCGAGGAACCGTGGTGCCGTCCCTGTCCCCTGCGTGATAATCCTTAGGTTGAGCATTGTGAATGGCGTTGGGTCTCCTTTGTATGGGTGGATGCCTGAAGTTTCTTGGGAGATGCCCGAAGTCTCACCACTAGCAGATAGGGCATTAACCCTGGCTGCAAGGGGGTCTTGGCCCTCCGAGAGTTCTCTAAACGTATCCAGCACGAGTGTCATCCTGATTAATTACATCCTTATTCTCATGACAACTAGCTATGATACCAAATTGTTATGGGATCTACTTATTGATTGTGTCACAGGAAAGTGATCATGGAATCGACTTTGCGTCGGGATGAGTTATTTCGATGAGGAGAAATATTGACGTGAAAGAGAAAAATGATGGAGCTCAAGCAGAGAGCTACGCCTATCCAGAAGTTCGATTACAGAAAGCTGCCAATCTCATAATATGTGTGTAAATTCGTGATCTTTAATAATGGAGACAATAGTCTTACATAACATCGATAGTTAGGACTCTAAAACTCTAAATATTAAACTTCTAGTGGATAACAATGAGACTCTTGAATTCTAACCAATCTAAACTTCTGGACTTGATCTAATACTAACACCAAAATGTTAACTAAAAAATAAACAAGTAACGATCATCATCACTTGTCAAGTAACACAATCTTTGCAGGGACAAAGGCACATGGTTAGTGGGGTGAGCGGCCGCTAACCCTTGCCTCCATAGGAGCTTATGTACCGCTCCCCCATCTAGCCGGAGCAAGAGGGAGAGGCTCTGGAGCTGGAGGCGTGAAGACGGAGGACGGAGGCACAGGGTTAGCGGGGTGAGCGACTGCTAACCCTTGCCTCCATAGGAGCTTATGTACCGCTCCCCCATTTAGCCAGAGCAAGGGGGAGCAACTCTGGAGCTGGAAGCGCGAAGACGGAGGCTGTGGTGGTTCGATTGCTGCTTAGTGCTGATTGAAATTGGTGGGCAGTGGTTTGGAGTGGATGGTGTAGAGATGAAGAGGTGGAAATTGGATTTAATGAATATGGATTTTGTTGGAGGCAAGCTTGCAGCTTGGAGAAGATGATGAATGAGGCGTGGAGTGGAGGAGTGTGCGAGAAGCCGAGAATGGATAGAAGAAAACGACATCGTTTCCACTTTCCAAGCATTGCAGACATTATAAATTGAAACCTGAAACGACAACGAATGAGATTTAAAAAGAAAAAATTGACAGGGACTAAATATAAAAATTTTAGTAAAAAATGGATCAAAATAACTTAATTGTTTGTCTTTTCTTCTTAAAATTGAAACCAATACAGAAGAAAATTATCACATACAACTCATTCTTCCTTTCCCCGTTTATTTCTCTCCACAACCCTAATATTCATTTATCACTCTTTGATGCGTCCTAATTGTGAGTGATGTCTTTATATACGCAAGTGTACGCTGTCAAGTAATAAAAGAAGTAAATTACAACCCAAGTTATCGAACCCAAGGGAAATTAAATGAACCAAATCATGTGTGTTTTTATTGTTTGTCTGAATGTTCAATCAATTGATTTTTGAAAATATTTTTAATGAAAATAATTAAATTTAAATGACATTGAATCTTAAAGTGTGTGAAAAATAAATTAAAGCGTGTAAATGAGTTGCAGAATAATAAACAAATGCTTTAAAGTAAAGTGCAGAAAAATAAATATGCATTAAAGTAAAGTGCAGAAAAATAAATATGCGTAAAAGTAAAGTGCAGAAAAATAAATTAATGCAAGTAATTAAAATGCAGAATAATAAATTAAGTGCGTAAAAATAAATTTCTGAAAAGTAAATTAAGTGCAGAATAATAAATTGCAGAACAATACAGAAATTAAATTGACAGAAATAAAACTACACTACTCTAACACCAACTGCTCTCCCTAACAAATCCCTAACTACTGGCTCTCTAACTACTGCTGTGTCTCTCCTCTACCCTGCTCTTTATATAGGAGAAAAAAGGCGACCAAAGAATATGCTGACAAGGTGTAAAGGAAAAACAGAAAGAATCTGCTTTCGGCTCCAACTTTTCCTGTCCACACGAGGTCGTGCCCAAGGCACGACCTGTACTTTACATCAAAAATTGAGGTCGTGCTCAGACACGACCTGTGCTTTACAAATTGGCACGACTTTGTGCCTAGCTTAAACAGATTGGACTTTTAGTTTGGGCTCGTGTGATCCATCCTTCTATCCAACAAGAAGTCGTGTTTGGGCCTTGGGCTCATGTTCCTTCAATTTCGACTCAATTTCTCCTTTTATCGCGTATGCAAATCCGTCCATAATCATAAACAATATTGATTATCGCATAAAAATTGTGAATTAAATAAAAATGATTGATAATCAATGAAAATATGACTTATTCAGCTCGTAAATCACATTTTTAACTTTAAATGAATTTTTCAATAAAAGCAGTTTAAAAATGTGATTTTTAAGGAGAATTTCAAAAATATGAACGCATAATACGTAAATAAACTATGAGAATTATGCTCATATTATGCGCGCATCACTCTTCTTCTTTTCTTTCCAGAAAAATCAACCTCAACTAACCTCAAGTAAGTAATCAATATATCATAGCACCATATTTTGTCTTCTTTTTATGTAGGTAAATAAGTTTTTTAAAATAGTCTTATTTTGTTATTTTGTTGAAACATTGTTTAAATTTTTTAGTTCTGAATTGCTTACGAATTAATTAGTTCTTAACTTAAATTGTTGGGATTGTTGATTAACTTTGATCAGTGAACTTAGTTATGAATTTGTTGGGATTGATAATTTAGCTTTGATTAGTGAACTTAGTTATGAATTTGTTGGGAATAATTCGTCCAATTTTAGTCGGAATAATATGTGATGGAAAAATAGTTAATTCATGTAATTGATGTTAGAAAATGTCCAAATTCAGGTGGAATAATGTTTATTATAAATGGTAAGTATGTACGTATAAGAGATATAGATGTCAGGAAGTCGAAAAGTGAGAAACGAACAAGTGGTGACTGGAATGGCCAGGGAACGACCTGGAAACCGTTTCCATGGCCATTCTAGGCCATTTGGGCGGCCAACAGGAGGGAACGGCCATGAGGCCGTTTCCCAAGGCCGTTTCGGGCGTCTGAGTTGTTTAAAGCACGCGAGTTTCATTTCTAAAGAGAGAAAACATATCCTTTTTCCCTAACTGACTTTCTTCCATCCCAAAACCCTAAGACCATCATCCAAACACTTCCAAAAACCACAATCTTACCCTCCACACATAAGAACTTTTGCATTGTGCTAAGGAGACGGAATCTACACAAACCCTAGCGTTTTCTATGAGTTTCCAACAAGGTAAGCCCTTGAACCAGTAAACTTCTGAGTGAAATGGAGATTTTTGAGTAGGGTTTTATGGGTTTTGTTGAGTGTTTCTAATGGTTAAGGAATCTAGGTTTATTTTGTGAGAATGGTGGAGGTTTTGTGATTTGTAGGGTTAGGAAATTGGGGTTTTATGGAGAAGGGTGTTGGGAAGTTGAAATTTAGTTTGAAATTAGGCGTAAAGAATGAAATGTGGCTTAGTATGTGTAGGGGATAATGTTCAGAACGTCGGAGTGAGGTTGAGCCGAGATCGGTTGTGCAGATTTCGAGGTAAGTGCATTTTGACACTTACTTTGAGCGGTTATGGATATGTTATTGTAACTAATGGATTAATTAATGGCCTATAATGAATTATTGAGATTGTTAGGCATAGGAGAACGATTATGGACGTGTGTATTTGATTGATTGCGTGCTATTTGGGTGTAAGTTACGATTGCAATATTTTCCTTGCTTTGGTCGGAATGGAGTTTGTATGCTTAATATGTAAGTGGTTGCCACTTACCTAAATGTGCTTGTGTATGAATGGTAAATCGTGAAAATGTATTATGCTTGCTTGGTTATGTTGAACCAAAACGCGGTTGTGAATGTTGTGTTGATTGTATGTTTTCGTGTGGTTTCGGATGTGTTAAGTTGATAGAGGTATACTCCTAATTGCATGGCAATGGTAAATGAATATTTATTGTCGTTGCATGTCTAAATGAAACGGGATGTTGACTTAATATGGATGTAGAGAGAGTAAATGTATGAAACTGTGAGTATGTGCTCAGGAATGAATGATTGCAAATTGGTTAAGTGGTGTGAATGAGTTGATTGTATTGGTTGGATTTGAGTCTGGAAGCATAACCCTGGAAGATGGCATGTTTTGTGTTAAAATGAATTGTATAATTGCTAGAAAAGAAATGGCCTAATGTGTACTGAAAATAGTTGGTATGGTTAAAATATAAGTGGTGGCATATTGTGAAATGTTGATTGTTGTGCCGTGAGTTATAATGGTAGGTTTTATGGATGCGATGGGAAATGAAAATTTGAAAGTATATGAATAAAATGCATCAACTTTGTGCTTGTTGGTTGTCTTGTATGAACGATCTATAAAATGGTGGTTTGCAAGGTGTTGAAATGTTGCTTGTACGTGATTAATAACTGGAACACTCTAGGGCAATGATGAGATAGATAATTAAGTATTGGAATGCTGATTAATGTGTGAATTATGTACAAATTGAATGTATGATCAAATAAGGATAAGAGATAAATGTTTTAAATGATGATTTCTGCTAGTTTTGGGATCGTGCAGGTGCGAACGGCCAGGGAACGACCATCTTGGCCATTTCCCATGGCCGTTCCTTAAGAGAAGTTGTCTGTCAAGGGCCAAATGGCCTAGAGAAATGGCCAGGAGGCCGTTCCCCTTGGCTGTTTCCCCCTCTTCTGGCTGTAGAATAGTGATTGTTATGCGTGTTTTGATCTAGTATGGTTGGCCTATTGTTTTAAATGCTTGAAGAGTCGTATGGTTTAATGTTAAGGGCTATATAAATGGTCTGTTATGATCAAAATGGATAGGAAAAATAATCTTGCATGATTATGTATGTGATTGTGTGGAAAATGGTTAAGGGAAAATAATAAGAGTATAATGAAAATGTGTAACTTTCCAATGTAGGCTTTGCGTGCTCCGTATGCTTTGGTGATGGGTTAGGCTGAGTTGGCCGTATATGCTCTATGTGATTGTATAATGGTGAATCATGTACATTGTCATATGCGCGATATGAATGTTCTTTGTGGACTATGTTCTGAACTCTCTTTGAGTTACATTTTGTTATATGGTGGTTGTTGCCACGAGTTGGCCGTGCGAGCATGTTGACCTATTGGTGATATGGATTGGATTATGGAACATTCATGTGCATGGGAATTTATGGAAATTGAGATGTGAAATGCATGAAGTTGCATTCGTTCATTGACATTGAGCATTGCATGAACATTTGTATTTTCATGCCTTGAGGAAAGAAAAAAGGTAATTTGCCCAATTGTGTTGAGACAACAGAGATTGAGTGAAGTCTCTCTCTAACTGAGTTTGATTTGAGGCAGTAGAGATAGAGTGAAGTCGCTCTCTAGCTGTGTTTGATTTGAGACGGCAGAGATCGAGTGCAGTCTCTCTCTGACTGTGTTTGAGGCTCCAGAGCATAGCATCTATGTGTGGACAATGCATTAACATTGCACTTGCATTCATTTGGCATACATGTTGTTGATTTGCATAGAAAATGAATGCGTATGATTTGGTTATGATATGAGTATGAAGTACGATTGAATGATATGGACTCGTGTATGAGTTATGAATGGTTTGCACTTTGAACAACAAATGAATGTTATTGTATGAATGAATAGTCTTGTATGGTTGTCAGTTAATTGTATTTATTGTATGATCTATATGGATTGGTATGATGTGTGATGCTTAAGATATGAACCTATTGTGCTTGTAGAAATGTGTTTTGATTTGGTTATGTGAAATGTGTTCAATCTTGTATGGTTATGAGGAGTGGTAATAGGTTGATGAATTGAGACTAAAATTAAGGTTGTTGTATGTGCGTATATGAAAGTGATATGAGTTATAATGGTCGAATGTGGAATGCTAGGCTTGATTGTGTTGCGAATATTGTGAATATGACAATGAACTAAATGAATAGATGTATGTGTGTTAATCACATGTTAAATTGTTGTTGGATTCTATTGATGCTTATGATTGTTGTGGCATGGCTTTAGGGCGCCATTAGGGAGGATAGGTCGGGATGGCCAAAGACTCCCCTACACTCCAGGATGTAGTGACACTGAGGGACAGCCTTACTGAGTATTAAAAATACTCACCTGTGTTTTGTTGGATTTTGTGCAGAGGTGACAGGTATCAGGGACGGGACTACATGATCGGCGAGGCTAGCGGGGCAATACTGAAGGTCGGGCTTCCAGTTATTTTAGATTTGTGAATGCTTGTGTATTTATACATACATTAGCATAGATGGGTTTTGTAAACTTGTCATATTAAATGATTTCCACGGCTTCCGCATTTTTAAACTATAATTGGTATATGTTTTATATTTTATGTTTGAGGTAACTTGGGTTTTCATTTTATCTCCCCTACAACTTATGTTTTAAAAAGACAAAAAAATGGTGCGAAAATTATATTTATTCGAAATTTTTTTTTTTACGAAAATTGGCGTCACAACCGGGCTGGTCACGGTTCCGGCCGGGTCAAAATCATCGGGCCTAGCCCGAACCGGCAGGTTCCGGCCTATTTGATTTTTTTTTTCATTTCTCGTTCAATTTTTTTTGGAAAAAAGAGGACGATACCTCTATATTTTATTAATTTCCCTCACTTATGGCGGAGGAATACCGTGGTTACATAAAATAAATGAAGAAAAAAAGACTAAAACAATTGAAAAAATAGAAGTATAAGTAAAACTAATCTAATCCGTCGAGGAAGATGCCACACTCGTAGCGTCGGTCATTCCTTCTCCCTCATCATTATCTGAAGAAGACATTTGCAAACTTAGGAGCTCTTGTGTCCTATTTATGGCTCTAGACCAATCATCGACACACACTTTAGCTTCGAGCGAAGAAGGACTTAATTTGGATCTCTTCTTGTCCAATATATGCCCTCCCTTTCTAAAAAGTTGTTCCATCGCCACGGTTGATGTGGGCACAGCTAGTACTTGTAGCGCCACCTTCGCGAGTGTAGGAA